>SNQJ01S0189340.1:0-13152 GCA_010110895.2 Picea sitchensis | reverse complement strand
GACAAATAAGGAATTACATTTGAATGCTCAAATAGGAGAGTATGAGATAGACTATGTGGTCCTCGACTTAGGATCAGAGGTCAATGCCTTGACGAAGAAAACATGGGCACTGATGGGAAAACCAAAGTTGATCTATTCCCCTATTAGGCTTAGGATGGCTATCCAACAAGTTGTCAACCCAAAATGACGATTGGAGCATGTCCCTGTGGACATTGATGCAGTAAGAACATTTGCAAATTTTGAGGTAATTTAAATAGTTGATGATAGTTGTACATACCCTGCGCTGTTAGGAATTGATTGGGCCTTCAATAACTCTACTATTGTTGACTTAAAGAAAAGAAATATGAATTTTGAAAGAGATGGCCTCATGGTCATAGAACCTTTAGATCCATATGAAGGTCAACGATACACAGATCCTATCAGAGAAGAAGTCTGCGCATACAAATTGGAAAACATATATAAACTAATAGCCAGACAACATGATTACATTAATCCTACATCTGATGTGAATATAAGCTGGAAAAGTGACAACGCATGATATTCAAACTCAGAAGAAGCATTGGAGAACTGGCAGAACTAGATGTATGAATTCTCTACAATGAGATGTGCTAGATTAACCAAAGAATTTCACTGGATCGACACAACAGTAAGTAACTTACCCACATTTGATGGTATGAATCCGTTAGAAGCCTTCTTATCAGAATTTGAAGCAAGTGTACCAACACAATAGAGTTTGTTGGCAATGTATGAGGCCTTGAAAGCCACACCATCAAGATGGTGGGGGATGCACAAAAGTAATATCGCAGACTGGACACAATGTCATACTTTGATGGCAGTGAGGTTCTCATCACAAATTGAAAGATTTGAATTAAGATACATAGGCCGAAGCTACCCAAAGGACCATGTGTGAAGCTGTGAAGAGGTCTGGAGAGACATTCCGCAAGAATAGTGGGTACACAAATTCATCAACACGCTGGACATGACACCTATCAACTGGTACCTTCAAGCAGAGTTGGGCCTCATCACTACAAATTGGCAAGGTATGACTCAGAATTTTGTAACCACCTTCTTATTTGAAATTCAATATCCATCAGTAGATCAAGCATTATAGATTGTGAGATAGAAAGTATTCTAGGATGTATCCAACCTTCCCTTAGAACAAGAAGAGGATGAATGGATTGTGCCTCTTCAGAAACTGCAAGGTTGTTACAACATCAATGTTGATGAAGATAATGATCCGATGAAGGTGAACATTGCATAAACAGAAGGAAAGAGAGATGTGTAAGGACCAAGATTTGAGCTATCGTTTATTGGATGAATGATTAAATTCAAGAAAGTCAATACTGGAATAGAGCACACACCAAAGTTTGCAAACATTGAGGATTATTGGGATGCTATTACCATTGATAAAATTATAGAATTACTGTATGAATATCAGGACTTGTTTCCAAACAAGTTCATTGATATGAAAGGAATCAAAGGGACTATGGGTGAGATGAGGATCCCTTTGAAACCAAATGCAAGACTAGTCAAACAAAGACCTTATCGACTAAACCCCAAATACAAGGAGAAAATGAATATTGAGCATGACAGAATACTGGAAGTAGGGATTATAGAACCTGTCAAAGAATCATAGTGGATTAGCCCTATGGTGGTGCAAGACAATAATACAGGTGAGATCAAGATTTGTGTAGATCTCAGGAAGTTGAATGATGATTTTTTGTATGATCCCTTCCCTACACCATTCAATGACGAAGTGTTAGATAACATGGGAGGCCAGGAGGTCTATTCTTTTATAGATGGATTTTTAGGATACCATCAGATCCGGATTACCAAAGAGGACCACCATAGGACCATGATTTCCATACAATGGGGATCCTACCAATATACAGTGATGCCATTTGTATTGAAGAATGCACCAACCATCTTTTCTAGGGTGGTGGTCGAAGCATTCAAAGAATTTTTGCATAAATTTCTAGAAGCATATTTTGATGACTAGACTGTGTTTAGTTTGTTGAAAAATCACATTGAATGTCTAAGGCTAATGTTGGATAAATGAAGGTAGTGTCAAATTGATTTGAATCTGAAGAAGTGCATCTTCTTCTCACCATTTGGACTACTAATAGGTCATATTGTATGCACGCATGGATTGCTGGTAGATCCATCCAAGATCGCCATTATAGTTGATCTACCCCCTCCTACATCAGTCAAATAGCTGCACACTCCGTTGGGACATACTGGCTATTACAAGAAGTTCATTAAGGGTTATTCTCATATTACTATGCCCATGGAGAAACTGTTGAAGAAGGATTATCATTTTAGTTGGAAAGAAGAATGTATGTAGAGCTTCGACACACTGAAATAGAAGATGGTTACTGTGCCTATTATGGTTTTCCCAAATTAGAGCAAACAGTTTCATGTGCATGTCGATGCATCATCCATTGCATTAGGAGATGTGTTATCAAAACCATGAATAGGATACATTAACCACCCATTAGAATTTTCTAGAAGGAAGATATTTATAGCTGAGATTAATTATACCACTACTGAAAGAGAGGGATTAGCCATGGTGTATGCACTGCAATTTTTTTTCCATTATTTGTTGGGAGGACACTTTAAAATTTTTATTGATCACTCCACACTGAAATACCTAGTGAAGAATCCAGTGTTGGGGGGGTGAATATGCATATTTATTATGTTGTTTCAATAATATGATTTTGAGATCATAGTAAATCCAGGGAGAATGAACAAAGGTCCTCACCACTTATCAAGGTTGGAACATGGAGAAGAGCCCACTAATTTGGAAGATACACTACCAGATGCATATATACTATCCATTACAAAGATCGATGACCACTTTGCAAAGATAGTCCAGTTCCTATAAAAAATAATGGCACCTACTGAGTACATAATCCCTCAGAAGAAATAGCTAGTAGTGCATGCTACTAATTTATCACTTATAGTTGGACATTTATACAAGATGGGACCAGATGATATATTGCGAAGGTGTGTTATGGAAGAAGAACGACCACTAATCCTTACAGAAGATCATGAAGGCATAATAGGAGGAAATTATGCAGGGAAAGAAACTACATAGAAGGTTCTTAGAGATGGCCTTTGGTGGCCTACCTTACACAAAGATGATAAAGACTATGCCAAAGCCTAGGATGTATGCCAAAGAGTCGGGAAAACATCTAGAAGAGATGAAATGTCATTGGCACCAAAACTAACCCTACAAGCATTTGAGAAATGGGCCATTGACTTTGTTGGACCTATAAACCCACCAGGAAAGTGTACAAGAGAAAGGTACATAATTACAACAATAGAGTACTTGACCAGATGGGTCGAAGCAAGAGTAGTCAAGGACTGTAGTGCAACTACAGTTGCGCGCTTCATATTTAATGACATCATAACTAGGTTTGGATGCCCAAAGATCCTTATGAGTGATCAAGGAACACATTTCCTCAATAAGACATTTGAATCCCTGACTGATGAATTTGCAGTCCACCATCAGAAGAGCATGTCGTACTATACACAAGAAAATGGGACAGTTGAAGCATTCAACAAGATTTTGGAAACAATACTAACCAATATTTGCAGTGTGAACAAGGATGATTGGGATTTAAGAATACCAATAGTGTTATGGGCCTATAGAACCACTTGCAAGAAGATAAAAATGCATACCCCTTTTAAGTTGGTATATGGTATTGAAGTTGTTGTTCCAATGGAATATTTGGTACCAAGCCTACGAATTGTTTCCTTTATAGATATGGATGACACTGGAGTTGTTCAAGAGAGGCTTGTACAGTTGGTTGAATTGGAAGAAGATAGATTCATTGCAGGATTCCATCATAAGGTTTAAAAGGAAAGAGAAAAAACCTGTCATGATAGGCACATCAAGAAGAAGACATTCAAACAAGGTGATCTAGTACTGGTATATGATGGCAAGTTCATAAAACATCCTGGGAAGTTCAAAACACATTAGCTAGGGACATATGAGATCTCTTATGCTACAGAGGGAGGAGTTGCACAATTGAATACTCTGAATGGGAAGTGGAAGGAAGGATTAGTGAATGGGAGCCAGCTGAAGTTGTACTATGACAACCAGCTTCCTCGTAACTCTCAGTGAAAGAATGAAGAAAAGGGTTTAGGTATCAGGTGTAGTTGAAACTGGGTACCAGACACAGAAAAGACAGTCTGCATAAGTGAGGAAAAGGAGTCATCAAGAAGAAAGAATAGGTTGCACTACACAATCTGGAGTCGAAGTAAAATAGGAATCTCAGATCTGAAGTGCCTCGGGATGAGTCACAGGTGATTTTTGGGGGCTTGTTGGCCCTTGGTTATGGAAGCAAGTGAATATCAAGGAAGAAAAGGGAGAAAAAAACATGTTGTACATAGGTTCTATCGATGAAACAAACTCTGACAGATATACAGGTTGAGGATGATGACCCATTCCAATCTATTATGATAACACAAGAGCCATCAGTGTCTGAAAGAACCCAATTATGTACTTCAATACGAAGCACATTCCAATAAAGTATATGTTGGCCCTTGGTTATGGAAGAAAGTGAAGATAAAGGAAGAAAATGGAGCAAGTGAACTTCGTGGAAGACACAATGACTGTTATTGGGTCGAAGAGAACAAAAGAGAAGAAAAGATGGAGTGAATCCCGAGAAATCAAGCCATTGGAAGACGAGATCGAGAATGACAAGTCAGCAAGGAAGAAGGATCATGGACAACTCAACAAGAGGAAAAATCTATCGATGGATTCTTTGGAGCACCACATTAAAAGGAACGAAAGACAGGTTGGAGAAGTCCTAAAAATATGGATCAAGTTGACCTAGCATTTTAGACACCTAGGGTTTTGGTATCTAGGGTTTTGGACACCTAGTTTTCTGCCTAAGGTTGTCGATGAGCTATTGTAATGTATAAATAGAGGTCTAAAGGGCCTAGGTTGGGTTGGTAAGATAATGTTATTATTGTTGTTGTTGGTATCAAGTGGTTGAGAGAGGATTATTGTGTGAGAGAGAAGTGTTGAGTACAAGAACCTTCTAGATTGTAAGATCTTCAGTTGGGTGCGAAGAGAAACCCTGCAGTTGGGTGCACAGGGAGGGGAGAGAAAGAGAGGAGAAGAGAAGATCTTCTAGCTAAGAGTGCAGACAAGAACTGTATGCATTACCTCAATATATTATAGCATAGTTCTATGGACATATCCCTAGGGAGAGGGTGAACCATGTATATTTTGTGTTGTGTGTGATTGATCTTCTATCTTTGAGATTGATATACTGTGATTGCATTACTTCTTTAGATCTGATGAGTAGATGTGTAGGACAACTATAAGTTGATAAGTGATATATGAATCCTATGCTCTTCTTGTGATAGATCCACTTGATATTCCCCTTGGTTGTAAACATATATGTCCTGCAACCCCCTCATAACTCCTTCAGGTGAGACTCCATTTGCTTCGCAGGTGTTACCGAAAGGGCCAGTAGTTAGGGCTTGTTGGTGCACTCTTGGAGATGAACATTGGGTATGCCCCTGTGCCAACAATATCACTTTCTATGCGAGTAGGTTCCATAGAAGAAAATCATAGTTGAATATGTGGGCACGAAAGAACAAGTGGCATACATATTTAAAAAACCGCTTCCAAGAGAAGCCTTTGAGTATCTTCACTAGATACTCAGAGTAATTTCTACTCCAAAATGAATGTTTTTGATTGCTTATCTTATATGTATTAGTTCTACATGAGGAAGCACCATAAAGAGGATAGTTCAGGTCAGGAGATCCATTTCAGGAAGAGTTCAGGCAGGGGGAGTATTCCCAAGGACAGTTCATTAAGGAGGAGTAGCCCTAGATGGAAAGATACATTTTCCATTGATGAAAAAGGAGGAGATATTTATCATATGAAAAGAACAAAGGCATGGTTCCAAGGGGAGAGATGGTCACATGGGGAGCATGAGTGATATGACTTCAGTATTGCATGACATAACTTCAGTATTGCATTAAATTGTTTCCATCAATTCCAAAGAGGGATGTTTTTTATTAATTGGGTTGGTTGTCATTGATGTCATCCCTTGAAGAAATTTCGGTAGCACAAAGGTTTGGGTAATGAACCCAAGTTTGTTTGATGGATAATGGTGTGTGTTTTGATATATTTTCAAGTGAGACTATTCTATATGGATAGTACATGTCATGCCATTTATGGTGGTATGTGGAACGTCACATAACTCCTCACGGTTAGAGAGTTATGGCCATGTGAAGTTGGAGAACCCTCATGAGTCATCTAGAAGCCCCAAAAATTCAAAGTGTTTTCAAAAGAAATTATTTAAATAATAAAGTTAATGGAGAACTCCCTAAAATAAGGAAAGTGGGATGCTACATGAAAGTATAAATAAGAGGCAAGGCTCTCTCATTTAATAACACTTTAACATATTGAATATCTTTTGTTGTGTAAGTATTATTACAAGTATTCATTGATACATATAAAGTTGTGAAAGTCTGAGGTAGTACGAAGGGTTGATGGAGAAGTTTTCGGATTTACAATGAATACTAAAAACACCTAATTTTTTAGGCATACGCAGGCTGACAGTGTATTAGGGTGCATACATACATGGGTTGATAATGTATTAGGGTGCATATATACATGGGTTGGCAATGTATTAGGGTTTGTACATGTGAGTAAATCCATGGAAAATTGAGAATATGAATATGCAGAGGTTCTAGATTGAGAGATCAAACTCCCAGGAAGGTCTGCAACTCTCTGATACATCAGATCTATCCATTGGTTCAAAAGGTATGTCTTATTTCTATGAATAGTTGGATTTTGATGTATGCATGAGAAATTGTTATGGATATTTGAGGATTTTCCTTAGAGAGACTAGTGGTTGCATGGGATCTTTTGTATAAGGAAGATCTATAGAAATACAATGTTGGTACATTTATCATTGATACTTCTTGTTAGAGTTGAGGCACATCTTGTATTTCATGTCATATGGCTAAAAAAAATTTTGTGGTACATGGTTGAGATCTTGTATTGGTTGATGTATTGATAGGATGAATATAAAAAAAGGTGTGAAGTCTAGATCATGTGAGGGTTATTATCCTTGTTCATGATTACAAACACTTATGGCACATGACTATAGATATATATATATATATTTTGGGTAAAGGTTATGTATGAGGATGCATGCACATGGTATAGATACAGTCTAGATACAGTGACATGTTACAAATCTATGTGAAAGAAGCTACAAAGGGTCAAAAGTTTTCAGAAGAAAGAAGACCCTAGTTTTCATAAGGCATACACAAGCTGCATAATAGTTTGGTCGCATACATACACGGGTTGCATAACAGATAGGGTGCATACATATGTGTGCTACAGAAATACAAGTCACGTATATGACATTTTAATTTCAGTTGATACATGTTCATTTCAGGTACAAGTTGATTAGAGAGAAATAGTATAGGTTGGTTGTAGGTCAGTGGTACAGGTTGCCAGATTTGTATAGTGGTATATCTCATAGTGATTCCATCATTCTGATTTTCTTTTAGGGTGCTTAGACGAGGCAAGGACAGGTGGTTGTATCCACCTTTCGGTTGTAGTTGGAGAACTTAGGGGGTTGTAGCCTCCTTTTGGTTGTAGACAGAGAATTAGGGAGTTAGAGATTCCCTCAAGTTGTAGCCTGAGAAACTAGGGGGTTGGATCCTCCTTCCAGTTGCAGCTGGAAAAAAAAGGAATTTGGTGCTTCGAATGAATGTAAGTATTCAAGACATATAAGAAAAATCATTTTGTGGTTTTCTCCCACTTTGGGTTTCCATGTAAAAACATTGGTGTACTTTGTATGTGTATGATTTCTCATTTGTTCTTTGTTTATTTACTCCACAATTATTGGATGATAATGCTACACTGATATAACACTTGAAGTATATGGTTAAAAAGGATTAAATTGTTCTATTACTGATTCATCTCCCCTCTCAGCAATCCAAAACCTCTCTCTCTCTCTCCCCCTCCCTCTCACTATATGTATGCTCTCTCTCTCATACATCGACCCATCCCCACATTTTTTCCCCCTCTTTCTCTCACCCTCTCTCTACCTTCTCTCTTTTTCTCCCTCTCCCTCCCTCTCACACACTCAAATACTCCTTTTCCATATCCCCTCTCTTTGTTTCTCTTTCCCCCCTCTCACACTCACACATTCTGTCTCTGCCCCCCTCCTCCCTATACCTCCCCCCCCTCTCTCTATCTCTCCTTTGTTTCTCTCCTACATCTAACACTACTTTCTCTCTCTCATTGTTAGTATCACTCACACTATATCCCCCTCCCACTCTCTCCTCTACTCTCCCCCCATTTATCTCTTTGTATATCTCTTCTCCCCTTTCCCTCTATCTCCCCCCTTCATTTCACAATCATTATTAGTCTCTCTCTCCACCATTTCCTCCCTCCTTCTCTCTCTCCCCATCCCTCGCACACACTCAAATACTCCTTTTCCATATCCCCTCTCTTTGTTTCTCTCCTACATCTAACACTACTTTCTCTCTCTCATTGTTAGTATCACTCACACTATATCCCCCTCCCACTCTCTCCTCTACTCTCCCCCCATTTATCTCTTTGTATATCTCTTCTCCCCTTTCCCTCTATCTCCCCCCTTCATTTCACAATCATTATTAGTCTCTCTCTCCACCATTTCCTCCCTCCTTCTCTCTCTCCCCATCCCTCGCACTATATATCCACTTTATCTCTCATACATATACCCCTCCCCACTTTCTCTCCCCCCCTTCCTCTCACTCTCTCTTTACCCCCATAAACATATACCTAGACCATGACCTAAACCACAACCTAGACCTAGACCATGACCTGAACCACAACCTATACCTAGACCATGACCTATACCATGACATACATTTAGATTTATATGTATACGATGAACCAAAGCTTGACATAGTCCATGACCTAGACAATGACATAGAGATAGATATAGATTTAGACGTTGACCTGGATCTTGAAAATGCCCAAAATTATGAAACATATCATTATTTGTTGTTGTTCCTCTGTTAATCGTTATATTTAACCTACACACAAATATTTATTAATACACTCACATAAATAATATTAATTTTTAGATTCATGAAATCAAAGCTCATACCTACCCTTCCATCCTAAAGTAAATTCATATTAATAAAGAAAACAAGCTACAAAATAAAAATTGTAAATGAAATGAATGAAAATGATGTTCTCTTTGTGGAACATTTTCTGATCTCCATACCTTCCCAGAAAATATAGATTATAACCCTAACCATAATCTTATCTGATTTGAGACTCAAAAGGGTGCACTAAAATCTCACATATTTCCACCTCTAACGGTCGTTTAAACTCATGTGTATTGCAATCTTATGATGTTTATGCCTCCAAATGATTCATTGCAATATCACTATCTCTTTTCCTCCAAACGGTCCTTTCAATTTGGTTGCACTCCAATCTCATAATATATAATCCTCCAAACGGTGATAGTTTCCATTTCAGTAGGTTCCATTCCTCCAAATAGATTTTCATCAGATTCGGAGATTGACGTAGTCCATGACCTAAACCAACAGATAGAGATAGATCTAGATTTAGACAATGACCTAGAGCTTGATGTAGACAATGACATAGACCCCCCTATATTTTGATGATTACAACTGTATGAGACATTCTCCATGACACAAGCCTGGGAGAGAGCCTCTGACAGAGGTGTGTGTTTCCTATCTAAGACAGAGCTGGAACGTAGAGATGGCCTCATTCTTACAAAGAGTTGAGAAGAAATCCATATGATTCTCCTTTGAAATGCAGTGATAAAGGAGATATGCAAAGTTAGAGATGCATGTGGCTGAGCACAAGGTGAACGTGTAAAATTCCAAAGTGTTGGGTGCATCATCATTAGATAGAAATGAAGATGATATATTATCTTCCTCTGATTAGAGATTTGATGAGAAACTCCAAATGACCCTCCTGTGTAATACAATGGGAAAGAAGATCTATTGAGTGGATGTGTTTGTGGACGAGCACAGGTGAACATGATCCTAATGGTTGAGCACTAGTGAAGAAGTGGCTTTTCTATGTAATGCAATGAGCCAGAGATATGGACATCCCTATGGATGTGCCCCTAGTGGATGAGAACTAGTGGTTGTATAAGATCCCTTACTATAATGTTCAGGTGTCAGACCTGCATGTAACCCTAATTTTAATGTAAAGGGTATAGTTTGACCCCACCTTAATGTAACTGCTAATTAATGTAAAAGATACTTAATCTAGTTAATAGTAATTATATTGTGAGATAGAGAAGTCGGCCTTATTGTGCCAATAGAAACTTATGTTGACAAGTCAATTATAATATAATTAAAGGTAAATTCCCCATTGAGGAATCATATCTTTTTCATGAGTTTGGTAATTTCAGAAAGTAAACCTTATTGGGAAAATTTCACATCTCTCTTGAGTGATAGTCTTCCAGGGTTTGCAAGCACCCTCTTGTGTGCTAGGTATTCTTGGTGGTGAAGGTATTTTTATGGAAGAATATAGAAAAGAATTTGGCTGGGTTTTCTTCCCTTGTTGAGAAGGGTTTCCCATGGAATGAACTTCATGCTTAACCATTATTATTGAAAAATCAACATGGTATAAAAGAATAGGTCTTGAAGAACCCATTGGAGAAGCTACAATATTTTACTAGTCACCCATCCACTTTTGCAGAACTGTACGACCCTCCTAGGGATCCCATAAATTTTGTATGACCATCTTCTTTTGGGTGTTTTAGCTCCTATATATTGGAATTTAAGGACAATTTTGGCATAGGATACTATGGCCTTCTCCAACGCACCTCCAGAGACTCTTATTGTGAAATTTCGAGCATTTTGAAAATTTGGCCCTAGGGTTTCTAGGGTTTCCCAATTTTCTGCATATTTCTATTTTTAGGGTTTCTATAGTTCTTTGAAGAAGCCTTAAATATTACCTATTTTATTATAAAGGAATATTGTTGGAATTCATAAGCCCAACAAAACCTAAGGTTTCTAGCCTAGATTATTCGTTAGGTTTTCTAGCCCAATTTACAAGGGTTTGTGAAGAATCTAAAAATATGATGAGAAAAAATATGATGGAAGATAAGATTGATGGATCAAGCAACTTCAAGTTCCTAGAAGAAAATACTTCAGAAGAAAACTTATTGTGGGTGATACAAAAATTTTTACCAGAGAAAACTATTAATGAATGGAAGGAAGATAACGACAAGACAAGGAAGCCAATCATCTACAGAAGCTCTTACATTGAAGGGTCAACTTCAAAGTAACAGGATGAAAAAATGTGACACCATGACTACCTTCTTCATGAAATATCTCAAAGGACAGAGATCAATTGGGTTCCATTGAAGAAATCATATCAACACCCTAAGGTATGCACTTGTATATATATTATGTGTATCATTTTCATGAGGGTAATTGCAGGAGGAAGGAACCTTTTGTTGAAGTCATTGATCTAAAGGGATCTAAGTGCATTCAGAGGAACAACACACTAGAAGTGAAGAATCTAGGTTTGATTGTTGAAATTGTCATTCCTCTAACCTATATTTATAAAATTTTCCTACATTATAAGTAGGTGTTGTAGTTTTGACAAAAATCCGTAATTTATTTTGATTATAGAGATATACTCATTATTCTCCTTTAGGAGATATTCTTGTGTTGGTCCCTTTTTTTTCTTGTTCCATACAAGTTAACAACAAAGGAATATGTATATCCTTCAGAGGGAGTAAAAAATATTTGAGAAAGAGGAAGAATATAACCATCATTGAGGAAACCAATGCAATAATGCATGATCATAATCCTTCGATGATTCTATGGGAAAAAGCATGCATGACACAGTATATATTCAGAACAAGATTATTCACCAAACCTTGAAAAAACATAACTCCCAAAGAATCCTTCACCAGAGTCAAGTATGAGATTGAACACTTCATGATATTTCGGTGCCCAGTGTATTTTCATGTACCCAAAGAGAATAAGTCCAAGATAGACCATTCAAGGACAAAGGATACACTTATGGGATAACAGTAAATCTTCAAAGACATTCCAGATCGACATTATTGGTTAGAGACAGATTAATACAAGAAGAGATATTATCCTTGAAGAATAAATAGCCTTTCAAAGATCCATAGAATCTCAGATGGATATTTACAATGTGACAATACCTTCTCATAGCCAAATATTTGTCCCAATGCATAGAATTCCAATAGGTTAAAGCAGAACATCGACACCCAGCAGGACTATTACACCCTTTACCCATCCTAGAATGGAAATGGGAAATCATCTCCATGGATTTTATCATTGGATTGCCAACTTCAACCAAACAGAATGAAGCTATTATGGTAGTGGTGGATAAACTGAGCAAGTCTACTCATTTAATCCATGTCAAATCAACCTGCAAGGCGATAGATATCACCCAGGTGTTCATGAAAGAGGTATTCAGACTGCACGGTATGCCAAAAGAGATAGTGTCTGGCAGAGACACAAAATTTACTTCCAATTTTTGGAAATCACTGATGGCTGGTTTAGAGACCAAATTGTTGTTTAGCACTGCCTATCACCCTCAAATTGACGGAAAGACAGAAAGAGTGAATCAGATATTAGAGGATATGTTAAGGATGCATGTAATGAATCAACCCAGAAAATGGGAAAACTACCTGCCATTGGTAGAATTCGCCTACAACAACGACTACCAAGCATCCTTGAAGATGAGTCCCTTCAAGGTCCTCTATGGTAGGTCGTGTAATACTCCAGTCAGCTAGATTAATCCTGTAAATAGGATTTCTTTTGGACATGACATGTTGAAAGAAATGGAACAACAAGTGACTCAGATAAAAAAAAATCTGAAGGTCGCTCAGAACCGAAAGAAAAGTTATGCTGATCAAAAGAGAACTCCAAGAGAGTTCAAAATGGGAGACCATGTATATCTCAGAATTAAGCCCAAAAGAATTTCCATGAAAATGGGAGGTTGTGCCAAGTTGGCACCCCGGTATTATGGACCCTTTGAGGTTCTAGAAAGAGTGGGACATGTAGCGTATCGGCTAGCACTTCCTCCCACAGTAAAAGCACATAATGTTTTCCATGTTTCATTATTGAAGAAATATGTACATG
>SNQJ01S0189339.1:0-13503 GCA_010110895.2 Picea sitchensis | reverse complement strand
CACCTACCCTCCCTTCTGTATTCTCATAACCCCTCTCCAAGCCTTCATCTTCTAATATTTACCTTTATTTCTTTATCTAGTACTTGATTTCCCCCTCATACTCAACTCCTACCCACAAATCCATCCACTCCACCATTTCCTCTCTATTAACCCACCCCATGTCATGTTCCCCGTCTTTTGACCCTAACCCTCCCTCTCCCCTTCCCCACCACTCCTCCTCCCTCTTTTCACACATCCCCCATCTCCCCTCCCCAATCCTCTTCCCCCCCTCTCTACTCCTCATGCTCCTCCTTTCCTCGCCTCTCCCTTCCCCACCTTTCCTCCTCCCTCTTTTCCCACATCCCCCATCTCCCCTCCCCAATCCTCTTTCCCCTCTCTCTACTCCTCATGCTCCTCCTTTCCTTGCACCATGTGCATCCTCCACACTCTGTAGACTCTTTCTTTGTGCACCCTTGTCCTCTATAACTTATATATTTCAATAAACTTAAATATAAACTTGTGTTACAAATATAATTTGATAACGACCCATGCCTTCAATACTCTTACTATTTCAATAAAAATCTATGTTAAATCATTATATATTTTACTATCATCTTGTAAAAAGAAAGGAATGCAAAATAATAATATTTTAGATAATTGAATGAGAATAAAGGAGGTTGAAATGTAGTATTGGTGGCTATATTGATTGGTGCACTCTAAATCACCTTGTAAAAGAAAAGCGATATTGAAAAATAGTGCCATGTATATGCTGTAGTGCATGTCCCCAAATATCGCATCCATAAATCATCAATATTGTAGGGTTAAATTAAGCATATTCTCTACTAATCAATCTTTTAACTTAGAGATATGGACACAAAAAATGACATTAACTATCTAAACCAATTAACTTGAATAATTTGTGTAACTTGGTCACTTTTATTTAAACATGTAAATTAATTCAAAACGGAAAAAAACTTTTACCAAATTTCTTAAAACGAATCTGTCTATTTTGAGTCTATCAACTTTTTTCCACTGAAAACTCCACATTATATTGATAATAATATAATATGTTTACAAAATCAGTACTCCACATTATAGACGTCCCTTTTATGGGCAGACCCAAAATATAGGCGACAGTCATATAATCAAGTCAAAATACAAAAACCTGTCAAGGATGTCTTCTTCGGCAAGACTACAAAAATAACTATATCGAGGAAAAAATACTCTCTATCAAAGAGGGAAACGAAAAACCAACATCAGACCCAAAATATGTACGTGCTCTAAGGAAGTCTCATTGATAATCAATACATATTTAAAAAGAGTGTAGGGCCCTCGTGGCCTCCTACCCATTGACTGTAGGCAATTCTCCCTCGACAAATACAAAGATCCTTTTTGTATAGACATTCAGCTTCTTTGTTTTCTTCCCTATATATGTGCACAAAAGAGATAGATTTGAAAAGAGGGATGATTTTAGTAATTCTATCCTTCCATCCATCTAAATTTTCCACCTTTAGCGATCCTTTTTTATTAAGCCAATCGATGACGATCTTGGAATCCCCCAAAACACGTAAGTCATAAACTATAAGTCTTGAGGCAAGAGTCAAAGTAGCCCAAGCTCCCATGAACTCTGCTCTGGAATTTGTTCCCCTTCCACGGTTTAAAGTCCATCTATACTCCTTATGTTCATCTATATTTAAGACACCACCAACACCACTAATATTTCCATTCTGTTGAGCAACCCCATCAAACCAAGCAATAGCTTTATCTACATGAAGGATTGTAGATGTAAGCCTAGGGATAAAAGCTTTATGTTTTTTCCCCATTTTTCCCAAAGCTCCTAGAGCAAGATAAACAATTCTCTGCATAGAGGGGATCCTTTCCTCAAAGATAGACTTATTTATGTCCAACCAAATGTTCCAGCATATATAAGTAGGAAGAGCTTGTAAATTAAAATTCTGAGTTGCCTAGTTTTGGAAACAATCATTCACCAATATGTCATTCCAACCATAAGTGAGATTTAGAGACTTTTTCACTTCCTCCCAAACTGATGAAGTAAAGGAGAAATTTACAAATAAGTGTTTACCTGATTCTCTCTTATTTTTTCACAGATAGCATAATCATGGCCCCTTCCATCCTCTTTTCCGCAAATTTTTCCAAGTTAAAATTTTGTTTTCAGCTAAGAGCTAGACAAAAAGCTTGATCTTCAATGGGTAATCCCATTTACAGAGTTTCTTCCTCCACCCGCTAGTTTGTATCTCCATAATTTATTATAAAGGGCTTCATAAACATTCTTAACAGAAATTTGTCCCAACATATCACCACCTGTCCATATTAATTCATCCGACCTATCCACTAAAAATATACCTGAATCGATCAAATTATGCCTGTAATTATCCCATTCTGCTGCAAGATCCTCAACCATACACAACTTAGCACTACTAATCCAACTTGAGCCTATCGTGCCCCTCGACAAGACCTGACTCACTTAATATAAGAGGTGAATGTTCCTTTGGTTAAGTCTGTTCACCAGTTCCTATGTTAAAAAAGAGTCATGTACGAGGCCTAAGATGACATCTTTCCCAATTGATATAGAGTGTCCCGAACCCGGCTTCCAAGCCAACCATTGAAGAATAACTGGTAATGTATTTTGAATATTTTTCCAAGACTGAGATCCAAAGGAGGTGACTGCATTCACCAATCGTAACCATGTCAACACCGTTCCATGCGGAAAATATTTGTCCTTGATCACCCTTTGCCAAATACCCGACTTCATAAAATCTCGCCATAATGTGTTTATTGCCAAGGCTCTGTAGAAAACAAAGATATTTCAAAGGCCCCAACCTCCATAGTGTTTGGGTTTTGTATGGATTCCAACTGCATAAATGATAACTTCACTTGATTTTGTTTTCTGACCAGAGGATATAAATACTTAGTTTGTGAATCCTGTGGAGAATCAAAATCGATATATGAGCAAGGGCCATCTAGTAGACCAGTTGGCTCTCTAAAACTGATTTTATTAATACAAAGCATCCCCCCAGGGAGAGCCATCTATTACACCAATGATTTATCCTGGTCTTGAACTTGTTAATAAGCAATTGCCAATCCTCCACTTTATAACTATTTGGCTTCAACAAATACCCCAGATATTTAAATCCCACAGTAAGCTCTTTACAGGAGAAAAGGAGTAAGTCTTTTAAAGACAGTAAAGTTTCCAGAGAGACTCCTGAGTGCAAGAAAACTGACTTCTGTACATTTATCACTAGGCCCGAAGCACAACGGAAAAAATTGGAGAATAAATTGAGTCTATCAACTTGTAACTAGTATGTCTATATTATATTATATTTGACAAAGATTGAAGAAAACTCTAAGAGTGTTGTATCAATATTATATTATATGCGAGAAAGCTTTAACTAAAACTCTAAGAGTGCTAGAGTCTTCATGTTTATTTCATCTCGACATTTTAAAAAGTTTTAACTTTTGGGTGGAAGGTTATTACTATACTATTTAAATATTTATTGAAATCATTCGTTTGGTGTGCCATGTTGTATAAAGTTGGAGACACTCTTGTTATAATGTTATGTGTAGTTACTCGACACATTCTCCATACAGCCTGAGTGGGCCCAATGGTTAAGAACATGTGTTTCCTCTTAAGAGGTCACAGGTTCAAATCCAGAGGGGGGTAGGGTATGTATACCTTCGTAGACTTTACTATATAACTAAAGTCCAATTATAACGATAAAAATAATTAATTACAATTAAAAAAAATACTTATAAACATCATATAATTATAACAAAGGTTGTGTTAGTATCCATATATAAAATTTTCAATTTTCTCCTTGTTGCAGGAATGGGGTTCTTCCCGTAGCACCGAGAAGTGTTGTTCCCGAGCACTGGTATCTTATATGCCAGAAATAGTGTTGAAATTTTAACTCGCCTCTTTAGAGAGGAGGTACAGGATGGTTGGAAGTTCTTATTCCATACACCCTTGATGCATGGATATGATTCCTTGATTGAGATAATTTGGCATTTAAAAGTTAATTTTTATTAAAGGTTTGCCATATTGTTTTTCGGGTTTCAGTGGCCTTTGCGCAGAGTTGGTTTTATTATAAATTTCACCAAACTTTGGTTGCTCCAGAAGGACAATCTCCAGTCTTCGAAACCACACACATGCAGTCATACAAGACACGAGTTAGT
This sequence comes from Picea sitchensis, assembly GCA_010110895.2. NCBI lineage: Eukaryota > Viridiplantae > Streptophyta > Pinopsida > Pinales > Pinaceae > Picea > Picea sitchensis. The sequence goes on along the minus strand of SNQJ01S0189339.1, from coordinate 9,330 downwards.
AAATACATGCAACACAAGTCAACGAATTGCATTGGGAGTATTGGCATATATGAATAATTAAAACGCTCTTATCCTCTTGCCAATGGGGCTATTGCTACAAAGAGAAATAAAATACAATTGCAAATCAAGCCGAGTCCACATGCCTAACAATGAGTCAATCTCAAATCAACGCAAAACGCATAAGCAACACCAAGCCTTTTTCCATATGACTCATCGGTCATAGTCAAGGGTATTGGCGCATGTATACAGTGTGAAGGTTACAAATTGCGGCCTGCATTTAGAAGAAAGTATACACGTAGGGTCTTGTATCCTGATGATAGACATTCTTGCCATTTGGAACATGTCCATTGTTATCTGGATGCTCCTAGCCATCCTTGTAGTGGAGTTTCTGGATCGAAACACCTATACTCTGCTCTGGATGACGTTCCAAGATATGTCGATCCAACTTTGAGACACTCGAGGGCACGTCTAGACTATGATACTAGTGCTGGCGCTTTCCTTGATGGAATATTTGCATATGGTCGGCGTGATCGGGCCTCTCAAGCAGGTTACAGTAGTCATGGAAGTAAGAAAACATTTTGCATAGGAAAAAGCATGATTCTGACAGAGGACTGAAACGTGATGGGAAAACCCTCGTGGAACAAAGATACTGCCCCCTGGCATCATTATCTCAGAGACAGATTTGTATCTTCGCAGATTGTGGGGTTTACACAGGCATCCTTAGCCACCGGAAGAAAAGGGACAGGCATAACACTGGACCAATGTTTCTTATGCAAAGGATTTAGAAGCATTGGAGGGCATGAAGATATATGGTCTAGAGGCAATTTATGGAAGCTCTGATAAGGATGTGGTATCTTGGGACAATATAGAGGACACTATCTTGTTGGCTCTACAACGACCAGTGATATATGATAACATTTCAAAAGGCACTAGGTGCAAATTTGAATCTAATCGACCTCGAGCAGTACTTTTTGAAGGACCTACAAGTACAGGAAAAACATCTTGTGCTCAATTCATTGTAAGCCAAGCAGGCGTTCCACTGTTGTACGTTCCACTCTAGGTGATGATGTCAAAGTACTATGGTGAAAGTGAGAGGTTGTTGGGATCTATATTTAATCTTGCAAACCAACTTTCCGATGCTGCTTTTGGATGAGGTTGATTTTTCTGCTGCAACTCATGACCAAGAGATGCATGAGGCTACACGAAGAAGCTTTGAATTTTATTGGGAAAGAAATCTTCAAATTATATCATGGAGAATACAGTGTCAAGCATAGCCAGAAAATCAGACAGATTCAAGATTTCCAGGAAGGCATATATACAGTTGGCAAAACATACTCTTATCAGATCCATAACTTTAGGAAGGAATCAATCTCAGAAATGCAGGCATAATTTATGGATCTGATCCATAATTTTCCGGAAATCATATCAAGGAAAAGGATCTTAACAAAAGATCATATTTTTAGATAACCAATGATCATATGGCAGAGTGTCAATCAAAGAAGTTAAACTCCAGATTTCCATGGAAAATAATCTTATCAGTTGAGCCATCGATTACTGATTTCCAAGCAGGGTTTTAGCGTTCAGAGGCAGTCAACAAATTTCATTGACAAAGGGAATAAAGTCAGTTTTTTTCCCAAAAGTATACAGCTGTAGATAAAAGATTTGATGGAGAAAGATGGTTGGGATGAGTTCGGTTGTCCCAAATTTTTTGCATTGTTTTTAGTTTTGTTATGATTATCTCCTAGCTGATAGGAAGAAGTTGTTTATTGTTTCTTGCTATTTAAGACAGCATTTTGTAATCGCCAAGGGGGACCTGAAAGGGGGAAGAGAGGCCCATGAGGAGAAGGCTGATAAGATATTAATGAAACAACATCCATCGGAGTTATTAGAAGCCTGAGGGCATCGTATTTAGGAATCGCTTCTAACATTGGAGATATATGACATTTGTTTATTCAGATTGTGAATTTCCTGTCTAAAAACTGTTTTCCCCTTTTTCTTTGTTTTACATTCTGTTTTTCTTCCTATTTGAATGAATTATAGACATTGAGAATCAATGGCTGCTTATGGATGATAGATTCCCGAGCGGTAAAGATTTTGCTGTGATTGTCTATCATCCATGTGTTTTTGTTTCAAGTATCTTTGCATCCATTTGACTAAGAGAATCTTGGTTTGACGAGGTGTTCCACTTTTTGTCTATTCCCTATTCTTCTATTCATTTACATATAAAAACGTCTTATCTAATATACAATTTGATTGCCTCCGATCAACATGGTGTTTACTTGACTCCATGCCCAATGGTGTTTTACTGATCGACATTTAGCCCGTTTCTCTTTTTCTTTCTCTCCCATCTACCCGATCCATCTTCTTTCAAAACCCAAACACATTCTTATTTATAAAATTATTGCAATAACTAAAGGGGTGCTAGGCTTGACCCTATAGCAGTGTAGGGGCAACTTCTAGCACTAACAAGTTGTATGGCACCTTAGTCCCTACCAAGTAAATTTGGAAATAGAATGTACCTAGATGGGATCATTGAACTAGTTAGAGTGTTCCAACAATTGTCAATTTACTATAAAACCATTGTCAATAATAATGAAATAAATGGATAGTAATAATGAGAGAACACTTGGCATTTTTACCTTTTTCTTAATTTTTGATATAAAAGGTACTAGGTACTTATAACCAAGTTTATTGAAATGCAATAATAATGAAATTAATGGATAGTAATAATGAGAGAACACATGACATTTTTACATTTTTTCTTAATTTTTTATATAAAAGGTACTAGGTACTTATAACCAAGTTTATTGATTATGTAATTAATTTCAAATATTGAAATATGTGAAGGCAACAATAAAACTTGAAATATATCAACCAATAAGAAATGAGAAAAACAAATATTTTAATTATATAAAAATATATATATTTGTTTTATTAAGTTAAACATTACACTATACATATAAATTTAAAATACAAGACAAATTAATGTCAAATCAAATAGCAAACTCATTGCTATATTCCCTTGGCAAGGACTAATAATAGATTTAGTCAATTAATATTATCATTATAATCATCATTACTTGAATGTTTTAATAGCATGTTAATTTATTTACAATTAAATTTTCATTCATCAATGTTAAAATGTTTATTTATTGACATATCAATATCAATCCAAAATCTTTTAAATATATTACATTTATATTGATTTTATTGACTTTTGAAAATAAATTAATGTGTTTTATTATCAAAATCAAAACAAGTGAAAATAACAACAAAGTTGTTTATATCTCCTTGTAGAAAATGTTTTAAGAAAGTAATTTTATATACTTCAAAGTTAAAAGTTTAGTTTCATCCCATGTGATTAAATATACAATATCTTTATAAATTTAATTAACATAACAAAAATAATGGTTATAGTTGACTTAAAATTAGGAAATGAGAATGATATACAAAGATGTGTTTAGTTATATATGCAACCAACTTGAATTGATATAACAATCAAAGTTATATTTAGATCAAAGTAGTGTTCCATTTATAAATATGAATAACTTTTAAACACGGGAAAACTTAATTTCAAAATTGTTAGTCTAATGATAAAACATAAAAACTGTATTAAAGAATAGAACACATGATGGATGGATAAACTCCTCAATATTGAGAAATTGATAATATTATAATTAGAACAATTTATGTTTAATTAAAATCTTTTAAGTAGGGAAGAAATATATGAATTTATATTTATATTATTGTGGATGATTTTTTTTAAATTGTAGATATTTTTTTTATTATTATAATATTATAGTACATATTTTAATGAAATTTTCATATATTATTAGTTTATTAAAGTGTATTTTTTTAAAAATACTTAATAATAAATATTATTTTTTATTGAAATTTTTTATTTAGATGATTAATTGTTTTAATTTAAGTTTTATGAATTCAGTGATTACTATTTTGAATAAATTTAAAGTTTTATATAACTAATTAACTTGTTAAAAAGCTTAAACCATGATGAGTAATATTGGTAAGAGGATTCAAAATAATCAGTTAAAAAGTATAGATCGCGGCTCTGTAGCTAGGGTTTAGGTACTGACAGCCGCAACGAACTGTGCCCACAAGATGATGGCCCCGCAGGGGCTCATACATCACCGGGAGGGGGCGTCGACTGGCGTCTCCTACAACCGAGTCACGACCAATGAAGATCCGGCAGCAGGGGTGAAGAGGCCAACCTTTGAAACGCCTCCAGACATGCAGGCGCAACTTCTGGTAGAAGGGACCTTCAAGGATCGGGACATGGACATTGATCCGACAAAGGAAAACGTCTCTGCAAGCGCCTCAGCCCCTTGGACACCCGGTAAGTGCATTCCACAAGCACCGCAGGCCCCAAAATATGTCATAAGCTCGCCCCGTATAGAGGAGCAGAAACAATACATGCGAGATAATGCCCTAGTAGGAAAGTTTCTAGGGCTATGGCCCTCGAAGCGTGATCTTGTCAAATGGATACAGTACTGGTGGAGACCAAAAGGCCACTACGATCTACAACTGGGATCGAAGGGATTTTTCACAATCATCCTCCACAACCTAGAGGATAGAAACCGTATCTTTGATGGAGGGCCTTATTTTTACAACTCGGCTGGACTCTTCTTGAGATTTTGGACAGAAAATTTCAGCCCCGAAAAGGAGGACTTCACCCATGTGCTGGTCTGGATCAGGCTGTATTCTCTTCCCCAGGAATTCTGGTTGGAAGAAGTCCTCGCCGGCATAGGCAATACTATTGGCATTTATGTTAAGTCCTCCGAAGCAACCAAGCAGAGACGCTACACGTCATATGCACGAATCTGTGTATATCTGAACATAGCCAAGCCGCTCCCGGGGTCGATCACGCTGGAGTATCATGACGAGGACTGGGCTCAAACCATCGACTATGAACACATCCCCTTCCGATGCAAGAAATTCCACGAGCATGGGCATCTCTTCAGGGAATGCCCTCTCAACATGACTCACAAGGAAGGGAACCCAGAAAGCAGCAAGGACAAGGAAGGTTTCATGCAATAGGCAGGGAGGAGATGACAGGGAGGCAGAAAGCAACCGGCCCAGGTAAGTAAAGATCCTTCCACCAGTAATAAGTTTGAAATTTTACAAGATCACCCAGAAAATCTTACAACCCCAACAAACTTGAATCCACCACCCCCACACACTGTATCCCAGACCAAGGACCTAGAGGCTGAACAACCCACGAAGAGTAAGGATTCAGACCCTCCCCCTCTGGGCTCGATGCAGGATCAACCTGAACTGCAGGAGATAGAAGATGGGGATGAGGAAATGGAGGTGGAAGAACATGACCTAGCTGGGGTGGATTTGGATCACCTTGAGCACGCTTATAGACATCAAAAACTTTATACTATACCCAGGGATCAACTGAGGAAGGTGCACAAAGTATTTCTCAACTCCTCAGCGGGTTCCTCAGCCCGATTCGGAAAAGCCCTGGGCATCCAGGGTAGTCAGACAAAAAACCCAAATAAAGCTCAAAAGGACGAAAATAAACGGGGAAGGAAATCAACAAACAAGCTCATACAGGAAATTGGAAACTTCATGGTAAATTCAGGGCAGATTCACCTGATCTTGGACAGCTTCCCTCCTCTCCCTACCCCTCAATCATCATGAAGATCATATCTTGGAACATCAGAGGCCTCAACGGACGTAGCAAGCAGAAATTGCTATGAGATCTGATCCTAGTAGAAACACTAGACGTTGTGTTATTACAGGAAACAAAATGCACCTCAGAAGACTTTGATCGACTACTCCCCTATTACTGGAAGCAAGGAGGAGCAGTCTCAATTGATGCAGCAGGAAGGGCTAGAGGATTGACAATCCTCTGGAACACCAATGTTGTCCTGTTGGAAAACTTTTGTACTACCAGATGGTCTATAACGACAGATTATAGGCTCATCGGCTCTGACAAGCCCGGACATCTAACCAGCGTCTATGGGCCGGCCACTCCAAGAGACAAACATGCTTTCCTTATAAGCCTAAGTTACTTGTCCAACCTCACACAATACAACAGATGGATAGTGGGAGGCGATTTTAATATCATCCGCAGCCTGGAGGAAAAAAAAGGAGGATCGAGACGACTGGATCGAGACTCCGACGACTTCAACAGTTTAATAGATGATCTTCGGCTAATTGACTTAGAGGCCAATAATGGCATTCACACTTGGTCCAATAGAAGAACTGGACTGCACTAGATTGCTTGCAAACTAGACTGCTTCCTCGTATCGGAGCCACTCATGATGGACGATACTGCAATGGAATCCACTATCTTAAATCGCACCGGATCGGACCATTGGCCTATACAATTATGGTTGGAAGTCCCAGCCACTCCTGGAAAGAAACCCTTCCGTTTTGAACAATTTTGGCTAGACACCCGGATTTCCAAGCAAATATTCAGGACTAGTGGAGGGAGGCAGAAATCTTCCAAGGATCCAAAATGTATAGGTTCCAGCAAAAGCTGAAGAATCTCAAGAAAACGATTAAGCTCTGGAACAAGCACACTTTTGGCAGCATCTTTGACTCACAAAAACAACTAACAGAGCAAATGGATGAGATTCAGTGCAGGATCAGAGAGCAGGGACTGACAGATGAGCTCAAAACCCAGACACTCAGGGTGAATCAACAGATTGAAGAAAGGAAAAGACAGGAAGAGATACTATGGAAACAGAAGTTGCGTATACAATGGCTCAAGGAAGGGGAACGCAACACTAAATTCTTCCACCGAACTTCTATCCAGAGAAGGCAAACTAATAAGATCACGCATCTCATCTCGGAGGAGGGGGAGACTCTTCACTCCCATGCTGATCTGGAAACAAATTTGGTTGAGTACTTCCAAGACCTTCTCACTGAGCCCAACCCAGACAGACATGAAGAAATCAATAAGATTACAAGGCATGTGCCCTCCCTTGTAACCCAGGAGCAAAACGCAGCCCTCCTCAGACCCTTCACCATCGAGGAAGTAGATCAAGCACTCCAGGACACCCCTAAGTGCAAGGCCCCGGGCCGAGATGGTTTCACCAACGACTTCTTCCACTACTGCTGGCCGTTGATTCAGATGGAGGTCTGGGAAATCCTGGAAGACTCAAAGGTCACGGGAAAGGTCCTCCGGGCTCTCAATGCCACATTTCTTGCCCTAATCCCCAAAGAGGGGAAAGCACATTGACCCAAGAAATACAAGCCTATAGCTCTTTGCAACGTCATCTACAAACTCCTCACAAAATTAATTGCCCGAAGACCCAAGCCGATCCTACCAACAATCATATCCCCAGAGCGATCGGGGTATGTCAAGGGCAGGCAAATCCCGGATAGCATCATTTTGGCACATGAGGTAATTCACTCCCTTCAGAAAACCAAGACCCCAGGTATGCTTCTGAAGCTGGACATATCTAAATCCTTTGATAAGCTCAGCTGGGAGTATATGCGAGCAATGCTTATAGCTTTTGGCTTTGATCAAAACTGTGTTACTTGGATTTTAAATCTAACCTCCTCGGCCTTCTTTTCCCTTCTCATCAATGGTGTACCCTTGAGACCCTTCTCCCCCTCAAGAGGGATCAGATAGGGCGACCCCCTGTCTCCTTTCCTCTTCATCATCATGGCTGAAGGACTTAGTCGATCCATCCATGCTTCTCTGGAAAACAACCTTTTGACTGGTTTACCCCTGCACGACATCTCCCCGCCTATCTCGCATAGTCAATTCATGGATGATACCCTCTTGATGGGCAACCCTACTGCATGAGAATCCAACTCGCTCAAGGAGATTCTCCAAACCTTCTCTGATGCTTCAGGTCTGGAATGCAACAAGGATAAATCCCAAATCTTCTTTTTCAATACACCCCCTCCGATCCAACGTCACATCTCAGAGATCCTTGGTTTCAACAGAAGCTCCCTTCCGTCCAAATATCTGGGCATACCCCCGATTGACAACGCCCTCCGAAACTCCTCTTGGGAGAACCTTCTTTCTTCCTTCTCCAAACGGCTCTCCTCTTGGACCTTTAGAGCTTTAAACCTGCCCAGTCGTCTCATACTTCTCAAAGCCGTCCTTCAAGCTCTCCCGATCTATGCTTTTTCAGTGCTGGCCGCCCCAAGGTTTGTCCTCAACACCATCAAAAGCTTACAAAGAAACTTCCTTTGGAAAGGCCTCAACAAAGAGAAGAAGATAGCACTAGTCAGTTGGGAAAAGATCTGTAAGCCCAAGGAACAAGGAGGACTAGGATTAAGAGATCCCTCTATAATGAACAAGGTTCTTAGTGCCAAAATTTGGTGGCGCTGGTTAAAAAACCCCAAAGATCTTTGGGCTAAACTGTGGAGGAAGAAATATGCCCCTAACATAGCAGAGAACAACCTAATTCGATGGAATGGGGATAACACGGGCTCCTTAATCTGGACAGCGGCCAAGCAGAATAGGCAGATCGTCACTCAACATGCTTTCTGGGAGATAGGAAATGGGGAAACGACTTTGTTCTGGCAAGATTCCTGGCAACAATGGCCAGCCTTGAGCGCTAAGGACTGGGCCCATGACATTTTTGCTCAGGCTACAGGCATGGGCCTAACAAAAGTAGCGGACTACTGGCAGAACAATCCCACGACGGACACCTGGCGCTGTTGGCACTTGGATCGGGAGCGAATTAACTTGGATCGGCATATCGATCTAGCACCACTTCAAGAAGAGCTGGCTAAATGAAAAATTCCTATACGTGCTGGTGAAGACATACTTCGGTGGGGATACAGGCCACAGGGCTCCTTCACCACGCAGAAAGCCTATCAAATAAAGACCAAGTCCGACCCCCCCCCAGGCACAAAAATTTGGGGGAAAATCTGGAATCTCAAGCATTGGCCGAAAATCACTCTTTTTCTTTGGCTGGTCTCACACTCAAGCATTCTTACCTGGGACAATCTCCTGAAGAGGGGGTTTGTGGGACCCTCTATATACATACTTTGTGGAGAGGCAGAGGAAACCTTGAATCATCTACTCAATACTTGCCCTTACACAGCTCAGGTTTGGGATCAAGTAGCGATCATCATGCGTACCTCGGACCACCTTAGAGATAGTGTCATCGAAACTATTTTGAATTGGAGAGATCAGGATTTTAGCTCCCCCTACCTCAACAAAATTTGCCAACTCCTACCTGGCTTTGTCCTTTGGAAAACTTGGAAAGAAAGAAACAGGAGAATTTTCAGAAACAGGTCTCACCTGTGGTATCAGTGTTGGCGACATTGCCAACGCAACCTCTTGGAAACTCTCCAACTCAGACATTGGTCAGATGCAGACTTAGCTTGCTC
>SNQJ01S0189337.1:0-18238 GCA_010110895.2 Picea sitchensis | reverse complement strand
CGGATCCGATGGCGCCTGGAGGTCGCGATGATCTCCTCTGTAACTGAACTCGGTGCCTTTGGCCCCTCTTGTACAACTCTCTTGTTTCCCAAATGACCACGGACCGTGACCTTGCTTTTATTTCCATAGGGGCTTTCGGCGTTCGCGAATAGGAAGGAGCTGGACCTTTCTTATCATAGTTGCGATGGGTGAAACACCGAGACGACTCAATTGGGTGCCACGCGTCCTCCAAATCTGATGGTCCTAAACTCTCTCGTTACTTCGCACATCGGGGATATGAGGGAGCTGCTACTTGTGCTTCGAAACCACGATGGGCGAAAAGGAGGGGAGCCTAATCGCGCACCAGGTGTCCGCTTCAGATGGATGGATGAGATTGCCCCTTGATATTGCGGGCCCGACTTTGGGCACCATCGGCGCTTCGGGGTTCGGGGTTTAGAAATGTACAACGACATAAAACCTTCACCCCTTGAACTCACGACTGTCGAAAAGCCGACGCGACTGGATCTCGCTCCACGCGTCCCTCAGATGGACGACTGAGGTTGCTTCATGATACTGCGGGCCCGACTCTGGGGGCTTTCGACACTCCGGGTTCGGGGTTTCGAGGTGTGAGATGACGAGGGACTTTCACCCTTCGAACTCCCGAACGCCGATATGCCGACTAGATCTTGCACTATATGTCGCTGGATCAGACGACCTAGATTTAGTCTTGGCATATAGTCTCTTTCTTTGACACTATATATCGGTCAACTTGGTAGCCCCGATATGCCGTTTCTCGTTGATCTGCTCTTATGGATGAATCCGGGCCGTTGACAACGTAATTTCACCCGCTTACTAGATTGGAAGCCTTAAAACGAGATTTTTCCATGCTGCGCTTGGGCGTTCCTCGTACAACTTGCAGACCCGAATACTCTTGTGACTAGGACAAGAAATGTCGCTAACAGGTTCAAGATTGAGTCTCTGATGTTCCATGGCCTACAAATAGTAGCGACAGTTCCGCGATATACAAAATGACAGGCGAAGTTGCGGACTATAGAAATTTACAAAAAATTAATGTTTGTTATACAATAGAATAGTAATAATGTTTTTTTGAATTAGCTTGCTTTAAAACTAAGGCTTTTCTTGGACAAAAAAGATATAGCATTGCCAAATTATTTTTCTTTGTACACGTTTTATAGAACATGCAGGGAGGGGTCATTCCATACTTCGCTAGTTTTTGGATCGCGTGTTCTCGAGCTGGTGGTTTAAAAAATGGGTCTCTGTTGTTCCGTGCCCTACAAACACCATCGAGAGTTCCGCGATATACAAATTGAGAAGCGGCGTTGCGATCTATACAATACAAACTTTTTATAAAATAAATAATGTCTATTACATATTTCTGGAAATTACATCAACATTTAAAACATCAACGTCGTTGAAGACCAACAAATTAGCATACAATAGGAGACAAGAAATGTAGCATATCCGAATTAGTTATTTGGAACAAACAAGAAAGGTTCCTGGAAACCCAAAATTTAGTATACAATAAGGGTATTGTCGAATCAGTTTTCTTTGGAATTTATCAAAAGTTAATAATGTCTGTTACATGTTTCTGGAAATTTAAATGCATTTGTCATATAGACTGGGATTGGGGCTCCCGCAGACCATAAAAAGAAATAAGTACAAGAATTAGGAACATTGAAAGAAGTGCGCGACGGTAGAGAGGAAGATCTGAAAAGAGGAAATTGGAAGTTAAGAGTGTTTGGTTACAATTTTCTATTGAAAGAGGACATAAGTGGATTGATAAAGAAGAGAAGATGACAACATATAATTAAACTAGATTGATAAAAAAACAAGATGATAGTATAAACTTACTATGAAGCCGATGCATTCTTGTTGCTATCGTCGATGGGCATTGTAGTCCCATTGATCGGTTCTTTCCCTTCCTGGATGAGGCCATTCATTCTCTCTTGGAACCATTCTTCGATGTAGATTTTCATGGGGGCTGTGTTGGTTTCATCCCAGATTTCTATGTCATAAAGGTCGTTTTCTAATTTCCTTAGATCCATTGAAATACTATGCAGAGTATGTTCAATTTCTTCATTATGTGAGGCATAGTCCAGTACCCGACGCTCGTGCTCATCTAGACGATGTTCAAGTATGCTGTAAAACTTTTCGAAAGACAACCCCTTTAAAATATCAACTTGTTCCTTGAAGGCTTCTTTGGTGACTGACAAGGATTTGAGAATTAAGTTAGGATATTGAACCTCGTTGGTAGTTCCGGCTAAGTCCAGCTGGAGCAGGCTTGTGAATAAATCTTCCGTTTATGATATGAATTGTTTACATGACTTGACAATGAGCTGCAGGTTGTCAACTTTATTTTTCCAGCATGCTTTTACTTTTTTGGTGCGCTTTGGTGAGGGGAGTTTATCCTGTCTTCTTTTCAGTTCCGATGTGTTGTCGGTATATTTGGAAAAAGGGGCTAGTACATGATCTCAAAAAATATGTTCATTTCTTAAATTCATCTCCAATTGTTCCAACAAACCATTGGCCTTCTTTCTGAAGTAAACTAAATTTTACGATGTTTCCCAGGATTCAGTAACTACCTTCATTCTTTTGTTGATGTTATTCTCTACAAGGGCTCTAGAGCATGCAAGGATGGTAGAGGATACTTTCATCTTTGCTGCAGTGGTAGTAGGCACGATTTTTTTCAAAGGACTGGCAAATTCTGGAGTTGCAAGGAAAGACTGCTCAAATTCGTTGAGGCGTTGTTTCATATTGGCATTTTCTGTCTCAATTCCTTGAATGGAATCACGAAGAATGTCACCGGTTCCCTGGTGAAATTGGCAGATTTGGGACGATGACATTTCGCTAAAGTTAATCTCAGCGCGAGATTTTCCTTTTTTGTTTGTTACATATCTCTTTTCAATGACCAGACTTTTAGACTGGATGTCAAAAATAACGCTCTGGATTACGAAGGATTCATCTATGTCAAAACATTTGGAGTCCAATATTTCCACTACGGACGACCCAATTTTCTGCATGTGCTCAACTTCAATTTCAAGTTGCAGTTTTCCACATTCAATTTGGGGTTCCTCCGTCTGCCCTGCATTGTTTTTTCTCTTCTTCGCCAGTGGAATTTTGTGAGAACTATCAATATTTATGCGAGGAGGGTTCTTATCTCCTCCTTTGTTCGAATATTTATGGGTTGATTTCTTACTGGGGTGGACCGTCGAAGCGATGCTCCATGATATCGTGCTCTTTGGAGTGTTGGCTGGGGACTGGTTACTCTTCTCACCAGATACTTTTCCATGTTGTCTGTACAATTCAGTGGTGCTTTGCAATCTCTATGCGTCGCAATCGACAGAAGCATGATTGTTGTAGACATTGTTCCTGTCTTGGGTTAGGTGTGTATGGATAAAAGAGGTGTTAAAGCAAACACCCAGTAAATGTTCTCGAAAAATTCCATTAGGGTCGAACCCTTTTAGCCTTTCAGTATATGTTAGGTTCAATTTCTTGAAATGGGCGGAAAACTCGTCAATCTTGTTGATGTTTCTGCACACGAAGTCTCCGAATTTCCAGGGCAGAGGAATGATTTTTTTTTTTTTTTCATGTCATGGAAAAAATGCAACAAACGGTTGTATTGCCTTGCTATTCCTGCAACAAACATCTTGTCCGTGATGTGGCATGGAAGGAAGGCAGGATTTTACTGAGAGCCAAAGACCATGAGGACACTGTGATTTTCCTCTTGCTCAAGTGTGCCCTTCCTGTTCAAAAACTTGATTACCTGGCCAGACATCCGTGGAGCATCCTTGATTAACAGTAAATCTTTGAAAACTGAGACAAAGCCATTCAAAACTTCATAAAAATAATGGGAGGCCTTGTGTCTCCACAGTGCCTCGTGCCAGCATGTTACTGGGTCGAATCCACAATTTATTTTATTGGAAAGAGAATGTTTTGGAAACGAAAAACAATACACAATTGTGAAAATCAAGTAGGATTACATATAAAATCGATTCAATTCTTTGAATCGTGACAACTGGGAGCAGAGCTCAATCAAAATTAGCTTCCCCCAATCGAAAATGTATTTTTCCTTGACTGTGAAATACAAAATATAAATAATTATATGGGAAATGCTTGTTGTGGATGTCTGTCCCGTTATTCTTGTAACCAACCAAGCAATTTCCCGGAATGGATTTCTAAAGGAACTTACCTGCAACCTTGTGATATCTTTAAAAACTATTGTCAGGTCTTCGAGGAAGTCTGCTAAGATGTCCAACCCATTATGTTGTTTTTCTAGAAACTGTTTGCAGTCTTGTCCTCTGAACATCAATGTTGGGTTCGACAATTTTAACATCTCGCGGAAGAGCCGAGGTGACAAAGAAACAAGAGAATGGTCACGCAGTGGAATAATTCTTTGGCTTGGAATATATTTTTCGGCGCACCAAGAGACCACCTCCTTAGAGTAAAAAACCTCAGGAACATAACCTGCACGAGCGATTCCAGAGGTCCAAATCACTTCGTTTTGGGTGGAACAGGATGAATAGTAAAAGTATGCCCTAGACCACTGAAAGCTCTGGTCCTCTTGTGCGAACATATTTACTGTATCTCCACAAAAATGCTATCGACCTGGTTCCATAAGTCTACAAGAACATTTATTTGTTCCAGCCGATGAATGAAATGAAAATTTGGAAGGGATAATATAACCCTGCGCAAATTTTGGTCAAAAGCATGTGAATGGGAGATGTCCTCGAGAATTTCATTGATTAATGCCAATTTGGATGGCTATTGCATGATGCGTTGTTAAGATTAAACAATACTAATTGCATACATAGAAATTCCAACACTTTGGATATTGCAATGAGTGATTAAGCATTGTATATTTCTTGAGCGGCCAAACATGATTACGCGTGTTGGAGATGAACAACCGGAAGGGATAAAATAACTCTCCGCACATCTTGGTTTAATGCATAATAATGGGAGATATCCTCGAGGTTTTCGGCCATTAATGACAATGTTGAGGGTTCCTGCATGGTCAACTGTTAGCATGAAAGGTTTCTAATCGCATAGTAAGAAAGTACAGAGGTCATGGGCAGGGGAAAAAAGACAGCTACAAAACAGGGTTGCAATGTACAAGCGTTGAGGGTGAGGGCGCGAGGGTGAAATTGTATGTCTCGGAAATTTTTGAGTGCAATACGTGTAACAACGAAGAGGATATGGTAGGACAGTCGGAAGAACATGAAGTTAGTGGGGATGGAAGGTAGCGAGAGATACTTTGAAACATTTGTGAGCAGTGGTAGAGTGACCGCGCTGGAATTGTAGATTTCATGAACCCGACAAAAGGAGAATCCAAAACAACTTGAGAAGGTGTCTGCAAAGGAGGCGAGATCCTGACCTTCTAATTGTATCGCTCCGAAAATTTGAATGCATAATCTGTAACATGGAAGAGTGGATGATGTCGGAATCCGATAGTCAATTTGTATATTGCGGAGAGTGCAATCCCAACTATTTCATACCTCTGTGTCCAATTGTTAGTACTAAAAGCTAATTTAGTATTCAAAATATTTTTTTAGATACTGTTAGATAGTTCATAGGGACTAGCATTCGTAAACAATGGCAATCCCCACTCCTCCAGTCCTGCATTCAGTGTGTCAATTTGTATATCGCGAAACTGCGAGCACTGTTTGGAGGACACGAAACAATGGAAGTGCAATGTTGAGTCAGTCACTTTGCAGGTTCGCTTGTCAATTTGTATATCGTAGAAATGTGGGTTCTATTTGTAGGCCACGAAACAATGGAGGTCGAAGTTTGAGCCCGCCCGCCCAAGAACCCGTGATCCAAAATGTCGCTAGATATCGAATGAAAAATTTGTACATGCTCTATAAAATATCATGGGAATTAGTACATGCTCTATAAGATATCATGTGCATACTTTATAGTCCCATAATACACGGGAAGAAAAAAAAGGGAAAAAGAACGGAGTATTTAGCAATGGAATTGTAGATCACGGAAATTTAGAGTGGAATATGTATATAACGGAAAAACATCGAAAGCATCGAAAGCAACAGTGGTTGGTCAGATTCATTGTCTGATTATATAGATGGAGATAAACATATGTCAACCCGCCAACGCTGGAGCTACATATTTCATGAACCGGGAAACATGAGGATCCAAAACAGGCTGAGAAAGTGTCTGCAAAGGAGGCGAGGCCCAAACCTTCTAATTGTATCGCTCCAAACATTGGAATGCATAATCTGTAACATGGAAGAGCGGACGATGTCAGAATCCAGTAGTCAATTTGTATATTGTGGAGAGTGCAATCCCAACTGATTCGTAACTCTGTGTCCAGTTGTCACTACTAAGAGCTATTTTAGTATTCAAAATAATTTTTTAGATACTGTTATACAGGGAAAAAATAAAAAATAAAATATTTTTTTAGATACTGTTAGATACTTCATAGGGATTAGCATCCGTAAACAATGGCAATCTCCACCCTGCCAGTCCTACACTCCGTCTATCAATTTCTATATCGCGGAACTAGGAGCGTTGTTTGGAGGACACGACACAATCACAGTACAATGTTGAGTTAGCTAGTCTGTAGGTGCGCTTGTCAATTTGTATATCATGGAACTCGGGGTTCTATTTGTAGGGAACAAAACAATGGAGGCCCAATTTTGAGCCCGCCCGCCCGACCAAGAACCCACGATCCAAAATGTCTCTAGGTATGGAATGCGGAATTTGTACATGTTCTATAAAATATCATGTCCATATTTTATAGTCCCATAATACACAGGAAGAAAATAAGGGAAAAGGACGGAGAAGTTCGCAGTGGAATTCTAGATAATACACGGGAAGAAGAGAAGGGAAAAAGAACCAAGTATCTCGCAGAAGAACATCTAGTGTTTTCTTATTAATGCAAATGCTTGTGAATTCCTGCTGATTTCTCACCAATTAACGCATAAAGTGCAGATCATAGAAGTATCTTTCGTACCACTGTGTCCACTTGCCACTAGTAAGAGCATTGTTGATGTATATGAGGAAGGATGCGAAGTTGTTGGGGATGGAAAGCAACAACAAATACTTTGAACGAACTTAATGTATATAAGGAACCCGCTGTGGAATTGTAGATCATGGATGTTTTGAGTGCAAGATGTATATATCGGAACGATAAGCAGCTCGTTTCGCAAGCGGCATCCCCGCAGTGGCGGGCATAAAATTGGCTAAGTATGAAAAGGAACAATGGTCAGTTGGATCCATCGTGCGAGGATATAGATGGAGATGTTAAGGCATGAATTGTACATCATAGTAGTATATTTCGTACCATTGTGTCCACTTGTCACTGGTAAGACCATTGTTGATGTATGTCAGGAAGGACGCGAAGCTGCTAGGTATGCATATCAACAACAGATACTTTGAACGAAGTTAATGTATATGAGGAACCCATGGTAGAATTGTAGATCACATATGTTTTCAGTGCAAGGTGTATATAGCGAAACAATAAGCAACTGGGCTCTCAAGCGCCGACCACGCAACGACGGGCATAAAATTGGCTAAGTATGGAATGGAACAACGATCGATTGGATCCGTCTTGCGAGGATATAGATGGAGATGAAGACATGTCAGCCCGTCGTACATAGAAAGATGACTAAGTATAAAACTAGAAAGCCATAATGAACGGGAAAAACAAAATGGGAAAAGAGATAAGTATCTGAGAGTCATGAAAACCCTTTTTTCCATTTATTAATGGCAATGTTTTCGAACCTCTGCTGGATTCTTACTAGTAAAAGCATTAAGTGCACATCAGTGAAGTTCTTTGCCTGCAACATGTATATGATGAAACAGGGGACATAGGTGCTGGATACCGTGAACCCGAGGCCTTTTGTTGAGATATCTGGCTAAGTATTGGCCAAGATGAAGTTTTGATATCTATTTCAATAGTATTCATACTAGTATCTATCAATGGAGAAAGTTTTCGTATTTATCTGAATAGTATTCATACTAATATATATTAATGGATTGTTTATGTTTCAAATGCAAATGATCTCCCAATTTGCAAGATGCTCTTCGGCTCGCAAATTTCGTTGAAACCAGGAAATTTTTGACTGCAAGATGTACATAGCGCAACAAGAAACATGAATTTGCATTGTGGTCTCAACAACATAACTTCCTTATCATCTATTCATCTTGTATTCATTGCAATGACATCAGCAAATGACGGCTCTCCATAAACATCAATATCTAAATTAAATTAAAGGCAATCAAAATTTGTTGTGACTTTAAGTAATTAAAGCATAAATTGCAAACTACAGAAGTTCCTAGGCTGCAAGATGTATATGACAGAACACTAGACATATTTGTTTAATACCACAAACCCAAACATAACTGCCTAAGCTTTGCCGAAGAGGAAGGTTTCTTTATTTTTTCCAATAGTACTGATATTAGTATATATGCACATATATTATCAAATAGAACAAGCTGCAATTTATCCAACATACTTCACAGGAACATTGCATCAACAATTCAACTGCCTTGTTGTAACTCATGAATTCATTCTATTTACGGAACCCGAAGAATGGGAGCAGAACGAGTCCTCCAATTTCTTTCTTTAAATACAGAGTCGACGCCACATAAGTATGGCCTATGAAAAAGTATTTTTAAATGTAAAATGTAAAGAAAGAACATACCAGGTTTTATTTAGATTGAAGTAATGAGCAACAAAAACAAAATCTTGTCCTTCATGTTTAACGATACAGTGGAAGAAGGTACAAAATACAATTAAAAAAAATACCAGAAATTGGAAAATACTATTAAGAAATAAACCAAAATTATTCTATATTCAAATAAGATGTGTTACAAAATACAATTGAGACTATTTGCGACAACGATTGCGATTTCACCTACCGTCGACCAATTAAATATATGTACATTGATGAAGCTTCTTCACACTTTTCTTGACGTTCAAACTCTTTATTCGTAAAAAATGATTTGAATATCAATTTTGGGTTTTGTACTTAATCAATGTTGCAAAGTACATCTATCCCAGTTTTTTGAATACCTTGTTTCTTCTAGATATGGCCTGCTTGCAATGGCTTCTTATTCAACATTCCATTCTTTATCAAGTATTAATTTCCTTTTGTCGTAAAAAAGTTGGGGTTTAAGGTGTTTTCTTTGCAATTTTCCTGAGCATTCACATCCGAGACAACTTAGAAATGTGATTTAGGCCGATTTCAAAGTGAACATAGTCGTTTTATGTCAAAACAGTTAAGGTAGGGGAAACAAATTCAAGTATATAGTGATTGGTATTCTCCCTGTATTTGATCGTTTGTTTGGTTGAGAAGCCTGCCTGAGGATTTGTATGTGGAACTTCTTTTCTTTATTACAATAAATTGGAAGAAACATCCAACCCATATGCAAAATGAAAATTTGTTGAGGTACATAACTTCTTCGGGTAGTTGAGGTGTGGCAAGTGCATCAAATGCTGCAGAATGCATCATAATATATCTTTCCTCATAGCGGGGGAGGTATGGTGGCCCACATAAAGGTATGGAATGTTTGGAGGTGATGCCTAATATGTGGACTCTGCAACTACACCCAGAGGAAACCGAACAAACTTTGACAAAGAACATGGATTTCTGTCAAGTTGGCTACCAGCTCCACATGCAGGTCATCAAAGTATGAAATAGAAACTCTTGTGGTGATAATATGTCGTTTTATCCACCCATACAGATTCTGTTACCAGCCTCCGAGGAAGACAAGTACTTGTGCGATCTCTACAATTTGATACAATAGCAAAATCTATGTTGTTGGAAGAAGCTATATACTTAAACGAAGAACTATCTTGCATGTGACCTAAAAATCCATTATAATTCCCAGCAATAAAACAAAGAAGTTCAACAAACAAATTTCCAGGCAGCCTTTTCAACCAACCAAAGCATCGAACACAGGGAGAACACCAAACATACTTGTTCTTTTTTTTTCGTCCTCTCTGAGTTTCTCTTATATAACATAGTTTTTTTTTACTCAAATATCACGTCACATAAAACTAGTCTCTCTTCTTTCATCTGCCCCTCGATCACATCTCTAAGTTGTCTTACATGTCCATGACCATGAACATTAGAACGAATGCACCCTAAAGCGTAACTCTTTGATGATAGAGAGAAATGGAAATAAGTATTTAAAAGCAAGGCTGGATGGTCTTCCGTACATTTTGTGTTGATTCCTTTTAATGACAAATGTTCTTGATATTTTCAGTTATTAATGCCAATCTTTTTGAATATGTACACTGAATAGTGACTAACAACACGTATTAAAATTCCCATATCCGAGCAGATTCTCAAATCTGACATCTAACATATGCACAATATTAAAGAGGGACATGACGTGAAGACCTCTGTAGGTCACACGTTCGTGAACTATGCTGAAGCTTTTAAGAAAACTAAAATTGCACAAGCAAAAAAATAAAATAAAAAGTATTTTCGCCAATTCAAAATGCAGGCAAAAAGAAATTGCCAGATCCCATAATATTCGGCTGTCTATTCATTTTAATGACAGATTTCCTCAAGCTTTCTACTTATTAAAGCTCATCATTTCTAAATGAACAATATTAAAGAGGGACATGACGTGAAGGCCTCTGTGGGTGACATGTTCGTGAACTATGCTGAAGCTTTTAAGAAAACTAAAACTGTAGAAACAAACAAAAAAAAAATCATTGTTTTCGCAACTTCAAAATGCAGGCAAAAATAAATTACCAGATCCCATAATATTCGCATGTCTATTCATTTTAATGGGAAATGTCCTCGAGCTTTTCAGTTATTAAAGCCCATCAATTCGAAATGCACAATATTAAAGAGGGACATGATGTCAAGCCCTCTGTGGGTGACACGTTCGTGAACTATGATGAAGCTTTTGAGAAAACTAAAACTGCAGAAGCAAAAAAAAAATGAAAAAAAAATCGCAAATTCAAAACGCTGGCAAAAAGGCGCTTTCATAGGTAAGGAAGGCGCTTTAGTACTCAATGTTTTTCAAATTCAATGACATTTTTTTTATTTGAGTAAAGGGGAAAAAACATCTGACAACCTAGAAGGAAGGTCATATATGATGGACAACTCATTGGCAGAAGCCATAGTGAGAATGCGAATTGAGTATCTAATAACCACATAACTATGTTGTGGTTGAGTCTTCAACTTTCCCTGCATGTTCAAAATAAAAAAACAAGGAAGGGTTGAATATTAGCCTGTCTATTTATTTTAATGGGAAATGTCCTCGAGCTTTCCAGTTATTAAAGCCCATCTTTCCGAACCTGTCTGGTCGATTTTGAATTTTGAAAGCATATTTAATGTGTATTCAGAAGCATTGAATGTAGCGGGGACGGAGCCCTATGTAACAAACGTTACTACTATTTTTCAGTTTTTTTTGACGAGCGTATGCAGAACGTATGTAAAGAAAAGTAATTCGAGAATGCTATTTTTTTTGCACATGAGCCCTTGAAATTCAAATAGTGAGCAAGTCCGATTGTCTATTTGTATTTTGCGGAACTATCCGTGCTATTTGTATGACACATAACAACAGTGGCCGAAGTTAGAGCATGCCAACCCGAGAACCCGCGATCCAAAAAATTCTTGCTATTTTTTTGTGTTTTTTTGTCCACCGGGGTATGTAAAACGACGTACATAAAGTAAACTATTTCGACAATGCTAGTTTTTTTGGACATGACGGCCTTCAAATTCAAATAGTCCGCAAGTCCGATGGTCAATTTGTATATCGGGGAACTCTCCGATTCTCAATTTTCAGCTGCCCACCCCGAGAACCCACGATGCAAAAACTGGCTAAGTATGGGACGAGGGCTCCATGCATGCTTTATATATTTACTTTACAAAATTACATATTTCCTATGTTTAATTTATGTTGTTCAAGAAACCTATAATTTGATAAATTTCAATGTTTTCTGTCCAGGAGCCCTTCCATTAAACAAAACTAATTCGGAAATGCTAATGTATACACCATAGTTCGATACCACCTATCCGCCAAGCCTCGTCCATAAAACTAGCTAAGTATGCAACCAAACGACGACCGATTGGAATGATCACGAAACTCTCCATGTTATTTGCAGGGCACAGAAGAACAAAAGCCCAATTTTCAGCCCGCCACCTCGAGAACCCGCGATCATTAACCTATGTTGTTCAGGAAACCTATAACTTCATAAATTGCATTATCTTCTGTCCAGGAGGCTTTTTTTTAAAGAAAACTAATTTGGGAAAGCTAATGTATAGACCACACATGACCTGTCATAGGATGAAATTGAACTGCAGTCGCTTGGAATGACCACAGAAGAGCGAGAAAGTAGAGTCAAACAAAGTTTTCCACAGGAAAGTAAAAGGGAGAGAAGAGCTATATCTCCCACAGAGCAAAACAAAATTTCATAACTATGAAACCGTAGTAACACAGAATCCATGGAAAAAGCATCGACATCTATGAAATATATTTTGAGCTCGACAAACTCTGCTTCAAAGTGTAACAGATGCAATTGACATCGTCTGCAATTCTTTACTCTGTTATTTTATCTTAAGAAGCCCAATTTTCAGCCTGCCAGCCCCAGAAGCCGCGATCATTAACCTATGTTGTCCAGGAAACCTATAATTTCATAAATTGCATTCTCTTCTGTCTAGGAGGCCTTCTTTTAAAGAAAAATAATTCGGCAAAGCTAATGTATACACCAAAAATGACCTGTCATAGTTTGATAGAACCTATTCACGAAGCCACATCCATAAAACTGGCTAAGTACGCAACCGAATGAAGGTCGCTTGGAGTTCGGTCGCTCAGAATGACCACATAAACGTGACAAACTAGAGTCAAATACAGAATACAACATGAAAGTAAAAGGCATAGAACAACTATATCTCCCACACAACAAAAGGCACTCTCATAACTATGAAACCATAGTAACACAAAATCCATGGAAAATGCATCGACAACTATGAAATATGTTTTCAGGCTGACAAACTCTGTTTCAACGCGTAACAGATGCAATTTACATCACCTGCAATTCTTTAGTCTGTTATTTTATCTTAATAGTAGTCTATGCAAACCAAAGTGCAAAACAATGTAACCAAAGATCCAACCGCAGATGCAGCATCCCAACATTGCAAACCCTGGGAAAACAAGAAAAAACACCAAATAAGAACCCATCCAAAAAGCACCAAAAGGCCCAAGTGCAGGCGCAAGACCAGAACCCTGTAAAGTCGAATCAAACAAAAATAAACAACATACAACGAAGAAAGGAACAAGCAACAACCACCCCCCCAAGAACGAGTCTCTTCCAATTGCGACTATAGAAACCGAAATGTGCAAACTACAACAACACAAACATGCAAGCAAGAAAAACAAGAACATGCAAATAAGAAATCAATGCCATGAAAAAAACAAGCATGGACTAGTGAACCAACAATGCCCCTGGAGCATATAAATTTTAAAAACGGAAGAAAATGTCTTGTAACAAGTCTATTAAGTAACCATTCAACACTACCAAGCTTGTTAGGTAAACATTTAAGTCTGTCAGAAATGCACTGTAAACATTTAAGAAAAAAATTCAATGTGGCAGGTCTCTGACGTATCCCAAATAAATTCATATATTTTTTGTAACAATAGTTCGAACACCAGAGAATGTATTGCAAAGCCATACTTTCGATATGCCACCATATAAACATTGCCATAAATTTACCTAGCATAAAATGCTAAACCAAACATTTGAATTAATGATAGCATTAATCCACATTCGACGAATGCATAACAAAATTTATGATTCAAAAATGACTATATACTACCAAATACTTTGGAAATGCAAACATATTTTACATTGCAAATAGCGAAGGCGACAATAAGACCTCAAATCCTTTGTCCAATCAGATCTTGACAAACATGATACTTTTTATTATATAAAAATCGATGTTTTCACTTCCCTTGTTCCAACAATAGACAATAGGCAAATATTTATGGTCAACGCACAAGCTAATGCTAGGTCAACGATTTATCGATCGCTATAGTCCCTCTATGCCTACGTGAGGGACTAATAACAATGGCAAATGAAATGAAACGTTTCTATATATAGAATTTTCTTACTTATAGTGTAATGTACAAAGATAAAGAGCATAAATGAAGGTATTGTCGTATTATTAAAAAGATAAAGTTTAACATAAATAAGTATCTAAGAATATTAAAAAAGAGTTTAAATGTCCTTGGATTTGACATTTATTTTTTTAGGTTAAAATGCAGTGATATAAAAAATCTCTAAAATATTTCAATTATATAGACTTAACTACTTTAATTTGCAGATCCAATAACTTTTCAACATATTTATAAATTTTTTTGACTACGAAAAAAGTTCCTCTATAAAATTTACCGAAAGTTTATGTTTTTCAAACAAGTGGAAAATCCAACACATGAAAAGGTTTCACTGGAAAATCAACAACACTTGCATAAATGTAGTAAATAGTTTTTCATTAATAGTGTATTTCAATAATTTGGACATTTGGAAATTAAAAAAAATATATATATTATTAAAAAAATTGAATATTTAATATTAGTGTTTTTTGGAAGATGAAGAAATATCATAATGAATGATTTTTTTTATTATTTAAAGTTGGTAATGATAAATTTTAATATAAATTTAAATCTAGGTTTTGATGTTTCTAAAGTACTAATTTTCTTTGAAAAAAATTGAGTTTTTATGCCGATAAGGGGTACACCTATTGACAATGGGCACAATTAATGATCTTTTAACCTTATTTACCCTTAAACCCTAATCTGATGGCTACGCATTGAAGATGCTGGCATATTCTTAGTCGTCCTCCAAAATCAATGAGTCAGATTTATTGTTCATAACTTCCTTGCATTTATGAACACATTCGTTAACATGTTTACTTTTTTACATTTACCTAATCACATTAGAAAATTATTGTAAGGATATATAATTGCCACATTTAAATGATTAAGGAAGATTAATATATATGCATGCCACATTTATAACATTAAGAAGCACTTCACAAATGTAAACATTTGTTTCTAAACGACTCTTTGATGCCACGACCTGCACACATTTATTTATGATGTTTAAACTGCCCTCTGATGCCACAACCCATTCTGTGAGCGTTTAACCTCCTACACGCGTTTAACCTCCTACACACGTTTTTCACACTTAAATAATTACCAATTTAAAGACAATCGCTGCCAATTTAGAGACAACCCCATTTTCCATGCATTCTGTGAGCGTTTAACCTCCTACGCACGTTTTTCCACTTAAATAATTACCAGTTTAAAGACAGCCGCATGTGCCACACATTCTGTGAGCCCTTTTTCCTCCTATGCACGTTTTCCCACCTCCTAAGCTTGAATAATTACCAGGCTATAACAACATTTGCCAATTTACAGTTTTTTCACTTTAAGACAGTCGCATGCACACAAAAATAACTATTACTGTTTACACAGGGAAGGGCGCTGGAAATTTCTCGCCAAAGCAGCCGGTATGTAAGAATAAACCTCTGTGAATACATACATCTATGATTGCTTAACATTTGCGGGGGCAATTTTGACGGTTTTCTGTGTCGTGGATGCTTATTATGTAATGTAATGACCAATTACAGAAAGGACAGACATTAATTTGCAGGTCTAAAGAGAACTGAAAAAAGCTAAAGACTAAAGTGCCTTAACTATCTCCGACCTGATCTCAAATGCGGTAAGATCAGTCCTGAAGAGGAGCATCTGATTATCAAGGTCCACGAACTTTCAGGAAACAGGTATGTACTCATATGCAATATGCAGAAGATGAATATTATATGCAATATGCAGAAGATTATGTGTGATTTACGAATATGCAATAAAGATGAATATTATATGCCGCGAGTTAGATGCATATTATAAAGAATATTGTTGCCGCGAGTTAGATGAATATTATATGCAATATATGCAATAAATATTATATGCAATAAACTATGTGTTCTTTAAGAATTGATATATACATTAATAATTGCCGTAGGAATACCGCACATGTAACCCTCATCATTAAATTGTTGGACACAAAAACAACCGCAATATGTTTGGACATGATAGGGTGAAAGGTACATTAATACTGTGTTTTAGGGTTGGGGTCGATATTCATTATTTTACAATGGAATGGGGTCGACATCAGTATTTTACATTAATCGTGTGTTTTAGGGTTGGGGTCGCTATGGTTTCCGATGGACTGGGATGCTTATAATGATAATATTTAATGTTTTGTGGGTGACAGGTTTCTGGGACAGTCAAAACCTTTAATATTAATGGACACTTATAATGGAAAGGTATTACTATTAATGGACAGTCCATTCATATTAACCCTGTGTTTTAGGGTTGGGGTTGATATTCAGTATTTTAGGCTTGGGGTCGAAACCTTCCAGTGATATAATTCGAACATCAACCCAAAAATATATCTGCTATATTATCTATATTATGTCACGATATAATAACATTATGAAAATATCAACGGATATTTTTCGAATTTCCGAAAATATCCGAATTATATTATATAATATATTACCATATAGCTGATATATCCGAATTGACTGATTTCAAAGGTTTCCAGCAATCGAATATATATATATATATTTAATTAGCGAAAATGATCGGAATATAAAATTCTTTAAATTCATTTTCTTCCAATTCATTAAATAAAAATTAAAATGATCGGAATATAAAATTCTTTAAATTAGCGATGGACTGGCGCGTTTATAATGATAATATTTAATGTTTTGTGGGTGACAGGTTTCTGGGACAGTCGAAACCTTTAATATTAATGGGCGCTTATAATGGATAGGTATTTGTGGGTGTCAATAATGATTCTAAGCGCGTTGGTTTCGGATGGATTGGCGCGCCACATATAGTAATTTCGTTTTTTTGAAATATGATATATATATTAACAATTGCCGTCAAAATACTCATCATTAAATTGCTGGACTCTTTATACCTAATATCGACTGAATATAGACCCCATCCCTAAAACCCTATTTCCTTTGCCACTTCAATAAAATCGATTGCGATTGTAGACAAACACATTTTTAAACATTAACTTAAATTCGTCAGCGTTGGTGTATTTTTAAGTTTACAGTTGCGTTGGTGTATATATGTTCACTGAAAATTGTTTAGCGTGAACGTTCTTGACTTTCGATGGAAAACTATATTCCTTCAAACCGTCTTGACTGAAAAAAACAGTATATTCGTTGCATGGCAGGGAGTAAAAAACAACTATACCCTTCCCATTTTCCATTAAATTGAAAGAAATTCGTTGTACACATATTTTCATGTGGCAAGTGAAAGAAAAAACCACATTAAAGAAAAGTTAACACTGTCCTTGTTTTTCCGTAGCAAAGTTGAACTGACATGTACAGTATAGAGATTTCTGCGACTAAAATAGGATGAATCAAATACGCTCAACAACTCGTCTTAAAACTTAATTAAAGTGCATAATACTTGCATGTAGCTAACTTAATCAGATACGCTCAAAAATTCTATGCATGTAGCTAACAATGAATGCAAACCAGTGATCAACTCTTTAGAAAGTTGTGAAATGCTTTGGACAATTATGTTCATATCCATCAATTGAATGTTTTTTTTATATCATAATTTCAATGATTGTTTATCATTATTAATCATAATTGAATGACTTTTTATCATAATTGTAATTAATGTTTATTATTATTAATCATAATTGAATGACTCTTTATCATAATTGTAATGACTATTTATCATTCTATATCATGTAAGCATGTAAAAGTTTGAACTATAAGGTTTTGCGTTAGAGTCTTGCATCTTGAGTTGACATGATAAATGAAAATTTAAGTTTCATGTTTATTCATTACATTCTTACAATTTAGACTTTTAGATTACCCTATTAGTGAATGAATTGGAAGAAATTTAATGAATTGAAAGAAAATTAATTTGCTTGGATTATTATTGTATATATGTTAGCGGTCATCTTAAAATTGACAATAGTATTCCACATGGAAAGGAAAGAAAACTGTGTTAGGTGGAATGCACTCAGAAGAACCAATATATTTTTATTAATATTGACAAACTGATCCAGGTGGATATCTGTGGCCACCCACCTTTTTCGACTGGCTCAAAACAGTTTTCTGGCAATTTTGGCAATTTACTATTTTTAGCAGGTTTTAACTTCCGGGGCCATTTTGGGGGCCTAAATGAAGGTTTTTTGAGATCGAGGTTCTCAATGATAGCC
>SNQJ01S0189336.1:0-18239 GCA_010110895.2 Picea sitchensis | reverse complement strand
TCATATTGTCGAGCTCGAGAACGAACTAAGACTGTGCTCGTAAACATGACAAGGTGGAAAATGTATCAGAACTGCCAATAAGCCTGCACTGCCAGAAACTAAAAACGAGGATTAGTGAAGCCATTTTTACTATTAGAGAAACCGAAAATGACCATAGCTTATGAAAATGAAATTTTATATATATCAATTGATTTGAAAAACTCATTTACCATTTCATTTGCAAGGATTTTGTGAAGTGTTGGAGAATCTCAATTGGAGCCAAACTCGTTCTTCTCGCTGCCGGAGCTACGGTTGATCGTTTCGCCCACCGTTCGAACCAGGTAGGTGTTCGTTCTTTGCTCTTTCAATTGTATGGTTTCAAGTTGTTCCTTATAGCATTATTAATTTGAAACACAAAGCCCTAGGTTATCCATTTTGAACCAAATCAGCCTCCTTCTAAAAGTTAATAAAAAGGGGGAAATTATTCACGAAAATGCATTGGAAAATGGTGGTTAAGATGCTTACATCTTACCCATGGGTTAGATCGACCATTTTGACCAAGCAATTTTGCAAAAACTCCCCTCATGGGCCCATGGACCCCCTCAAAACGTTTTTCATTTTCATCACGTTTTAATCATTGTTTAGTGAATGTTTAAGGGTAAGGCGGTTAAAAATGATGATTGGTTACCTTTAGAAGTCATGGACATTTGTTTTTTTTTGTTTTAAAATGCTTTTTAAAAATCGCCGAAATCACAAAAACGTGGGGAATGATGCAAACTTTGAATTTTTGTTTTGTAGATATATTCGGCAATCATGATCGAGTGGAAAGAGCGGGAACATGAGATGGATGATATAGCCTCCTTCTGGTTGTAGCCAGAGAATTTGGGATTTGGATCTTCCCTCAGGTTGTAGCCTGAGAAACTAGGGGGTGGAGCCTCCTTTCACTTGTAGCTGGAGAAAAAAGGAATTTGGTGCTTCCAATGAATGTAATTCTTAAAGACATATAAGAAAGAGCATTCCATGGTTTTCTCCTGCTTTGGGTTTCCACATAAAACACTGGTGTACTGTGTATGTGTGTGATTGCTCATTTGTTCGTTGTTTATTTACTCTGCAACTATTGGATGATAATGCTACATTGATAACACTTGCATTTTATGGTGAAAAAAGATTAAATTTCTCTATTACTGATTCACCCCCCCTCTCAGTAATCCTACAATATTTGCCTAGAAAATTCCCCTTAAACTCTCATAATTGTTGATATGAATATATTATCTACACAAACATGTGATCAAGGGCATGGAAAGTGACTTCATATCTTTGTGTGTCTTTTATAAATTGGTATGGGTTTTAATGTGACTATGGAAATTTATATGGCATTCTTTTCCTTGGTGTGTTTTTATAACTGTATGGGATTTGGTGTGTCTTTAATAATTTGTTGGGATACAATGCCTCGTTTAGGTTTAAAATGAATCACCTCAAGGGAAGTAGCCAACTGTATACTTGGAGTATTGTTGATTATTTATTTTCTAGCCAGTTCATGGAATCCCCCTTCCATTGGGATTATTGGGAGGGAGATTTGGTATAGATGTTGTTGTGACTGATGGATTGAGTCTGCCTCACCTGTGCAAAATTTTTGAGCCCCATTGTTACTGGTCAGCTCTTGGAAGTTGCTTCAACATGAAAACCCTCGTACTTGCCATGCTTTTTTTCTTTTTTTTATTCTGTTGTTAGTGTACTGGTAGGCGCAGAATCAAACCTCTGGTTCTCCTTCACTGTGCTTTGATAGTCATTGTTGGCCCCTTTTTTTGAAAAAAGAGAGATTGGCCTTACTCCTTCCAAATTGTTGACAATTGTCTCTGCTTAGAGTGAACTGTCTGACACCCAGTAGAGCGGAATCCATCAAAATTGATTAGTTTTTGGTCAAGATCTTAAGCGAAGTTTTCCCTTGGGCATTGTTCACCATTGCTCTCCTTGCTCAGAAATTTCGGGGTCAGACAATTTTACCTTGTACGCTTTATTCTTAACAATTATCTCCCTACA
Organism: Picea sitchensis; assembly: GCA_010110895.2. Classification (NCBI taxonomy): domain Eukaryota; kingdom Viridiplantae; phylum Streptophyta; class Pinopsida; order Pinales; family Pinaceae; genus Picea; species Picea sitchensis. The sequence continues at coordinate 16,220 of SNQJ01S0189336.1, read as the reverse complement.
CCGTAGTTACTTGAGTAAGGCGAGTTACCCATGGGCGTTGTTGGTCAACTCATGCACAGTCCTCAAACTCGCCCTCGTTACTACACTCTCATACTTACACATTGGTGCATGGATTGATGCACAATTCTTCCACTCACCCTCAATTTTACCCACACAGACTTAACATATGTGTGCTAAAATTCTTATGCGCAGTCCTCAACTTACACTCGTTTTTACTCACTCAGACTTGGATATTTGCACTCAGATTTTAGGCATAGTCTTCAACTTGAAATGCGATTTTAACTCTAAATTTAAGTGTTCCACGCTCAGTGTTACTCAAACATTTATTGTTTAATGCTCAATGATCTTCCAAGAGATTGCTAGCATTCCAGATCAGGTTCCTTCCACTTAGGGTTTGCTTGCATTGATTGTAGTTGTATTTAAGTTCACCCAAATTGCATGGAAGGAGTGACCTGGAATGAGTCTGCGATATTATTCCTTAATTGGTGTGGTGTGAGGTATGAGTTGTTGCGTCATTACGTTTTCTAAATCTTAGTCATACAAGTCGAGTGACTTGATCCTTGAGTATTGTGTAGGCTAAGGTCTGCCTCGTTGACCGTAAGGATTTAGATAGTTTTATGTTTTACCAGTTTTATTTTTTATTGTTAATTTTATTGGAGGATTGAACAACATTGCTGGTGAACCTCCCCATGTTTAATGTGACTTGACCATCCTTTAATCGCCTTTCAGGCCAATCACAAGTGGGACCTTGTCAGTATTATAAACTCATTGAAATATAATCTTTAGGTACCTATAGTTAGTGAGAAGTTTAAACACAAGGGACTTTAGCGTTGTCTCAGATTGTATGATGATAATGTAGAAGCCTCCTTATCTTTGACCTTGGTTGACATTACCACAATGAGTTATTCTTAATTTATATATTTGAGATATATGCCACCAGGTCAAGAAGGTTTTAGTTTTCTTTACTCGAGTTTTAGCTCTAGGTGTATTGGGTTCTCTATCCATATTTTCCATGGTACTATCTTTGGATATTTGTTCTTGGTCTTGGTGAAAGTTATTAAAACCCTTAGTAATTAAATTAAGGTATTTAGCACCTCCTTGAAGGCCTTAAGTTTAGGAGGAGACATAGTAAAATTTAGAACCATTTAAATTCTTATTTATTTATTTAATGCACATAACTTAGGGGGTGTTATAATTAATTGGAACAAATAAGTGTTGAGTTATGTCATTGCTTCATAGAAGCTCCTCTTTAGCGTTAGCCTTGATATGATCTTGCGTCTGATATCAATAAAGTTGATTACTCCTGCGCCCTTGTCATAATGATGACTTACGATTGTTTAAGTAATTTTTTTCTCTTGCATACTTAAAAATAAATGGATTCCTCTTGCACCCTGAATGATTTTGAAATATGGTTGATTGATTGATTAAGTGTTATTATTCTCTCGCGCCTTCTCTTATGTTGTCATATGATGGATTAAAAACCTTTACTTGCATCATTAGATGTATTAATGCATGACATATTAACAACTTTTATTTGCGCCATTATATTTATTAATGATTGTTGTAGACATTTGATTATTGTGCGAAATGAAATTTAAGGTAAGGAATGTTTGATTAGATAGTAGACTTCTTGAGAAATTAAATTTAAGGTAAGAAATGATTGGGGTAGATATTAGACTTCACGCGCCTTGGATTTTGCTGTGATTAATAATTAGATTTTTGCATGCATTGAATATTGATGAGGCATGTATAATTAAGTGTTTATGATTAAACGCGCGCCTTGAATGATGTATTGTATAATGTTTAGATTTTAATTTTCTTGCGTGCAATGAAAATTTAAGGTAATGATTGATTGTTGGGATATTTCTTCCTGCGCGAAATGAAAAGTCATTGTAATGAATGGTTGACAGTTATTTACTTCTTGTGTCATAAAATTTTATTGTAACAAACGATCGTTTAGATATTATATTTCTCACGTGCCATGGAACAAATGTTGAATTGTGTTGACTACATTGTGCCTTAATTTATGATGTGGCATGACTAATTAGTAACTAGTTTTCTCTCACTCATTATTTAAGTCAACTTGTGAATGTTCTGGAATTGTTTACTCTCTCGCTCAACGATTATTAAATATTGATGTATGATTGATACAATGATGGTTACCCTTGCGCCATAGTTAATGATATTAAGATTGATGGACTGATGATATGGATGATTGTTGATGTTGTTGATTAGCTAGTTGCTTGGATTGATTGTGTTAGTGGGACGTAGACACCTCCTTGTTCCTCAAAACAGTCGCCAATCCTGAGACCTTAAATGGTTAAAATCAATTGGAACCTGGGTTTGAGCATTGCTTATGTGTCCTGGAGGTCCTAAACTTGTCGGGTACGATGGGAGGGTAGTATATTATGTCATTTTTATGATTGTCTAAATGATCCTTAAGTAGCGTTATTGTATCTCATGTTATCTTGATGTTATCTGATGATTATCCTTATGAGATGATTTGAGCGATATATGATTCGTGTTGTTTATGCGTCGATATTAATTATGCATGTTGTTGGGAGGATGTTAATTAATATCTTAATACATTGATGTGTGTGTCATGGTTCATGGTGACGAAGTGTCAGCCATGTGTCGTATTGTACTATTAATGCATTTTTATTTTTTCGTTAAAATACGTGATTGATGTGTCGACGATGTTGACTATTTATTATGATGTTTTAATTTTCCTAACACAACTTTAAAAGAAAAACAAATTGACCTATTGTACATCGCTTGGTTGTCGTAACGGCAGGGATGTTACATATGATATCAGAGCGGGTTCAACCTTGCGATTGTGGATCGTCATGCCTTCCATTGCAATAAACCATTGAGTAATAACTTAGTGTTAGTTAAAAACTTAACCTGTCCATGTGGTCATCCTGGTTAGAGGACATCGTGGAGATAGACGACATGGTACTAAGGGCGGAGGTTCTACGCCTTTAGTAGCACCTGCGCCAGAGGATTACAACCCCTAAAGAGAAGAACAATTCTTGAGCATGAGAAGATTGTCGTGTGGGAAGTGATTGGTATGATGAGGTCCTTTCAGAGGATGTCAGAGGCCTTGATTAACCATCTGGATAGAGATGAGGTCAGAGCGCTTGTACCCCATGAGGGTCCAAAACGTGTCGTAGCTAGTACTTGTAGCATTCAATAAGAACTCTATAAGATTAATTTCCCGAGTTCACGAGTGCCATGGACGGCTCAGTTGTCGAGGCATGGCTAAAGAACAAGGCGATATGCTTCTCACTTTGTGGTTACGACCTCGAGCACGAAGGTTTGCATGGAAATCTTCAGCTAAAGGGGAGCGCTCTTCTATGGTGTAAGACACTCCTACCTTAGCTAAACATGGCATTCGAAGCCATGTTATGGGAAAAGTTCGAGGAGAGGTTTTGGGAGAAGTAATTGTCATGGGAACTCATTGAGCGCCAACTCGATGAGTTCAACGCCTTACGACATGGTGGTTGTATGGTGCCGGATTATGAGACCATATTTAAGGAGATACTCGAGTATGCCCCGGATCTGAACACAGAAAAGATAGAGGTCAGTAAGTTCATGTTCGGCCTTAACTCCAGCTTTTGTACGAAGGTGAGGATTTAAATGCTTCAGACATTGTATGGTGCAGTCCAGTAGGTCTCATAAATGAGGAAGAATTGACCGCGGTGAATAACCGCCAGGCCGAGCACCAGTCCACTATGCTCGAGGCATCAGGTACCATCGCCAACCAAACTTTTAGTATTTTTTGGATCCCATTGCTATAGAGAGATATTGTTCTAGTACCACGTTGAAGGGATTTAGGTAAAGGAATTGAACCATATGAGTTTATATTCGTCAAAATGGCTTTGGGTGCCAACCAAATGGTTGGAGGAAGGGGCATGAATTGTCTCTTTAACATGGGGAATAATGTAATGAAGTCTGACCTATACATCATGATATTAAGATCTTACGACGACTTGATTAATATGGACTGGTGGGAATCGCATGATGCGATAATCAACGATAAGATGAAGCAGTTGCATTGGAATGGCGATGAGGGATAGAGAAGTGTGATTGTAGGAAGACGACGAGGAGTATCCCTGAGGTTCATTTCTTCCCTACAAATACAGAATAGCATGCACAAGGATGCAAGTTATATGCATACTTAGCATTGAATTTCAAGGGAGGGGTGGAAGGATTATGAAACCTTCCGGTAGTACGAGAGTTTTTGGACATGATTCCCAGAAGAATTACCAGGTGTGCCGCCCAAATCCAATATGGAATTTACAATCGACTTAAAATCTGGAACTAAACCGATAGCAAGAACACTTTATCATATGTCGACCCCTAAGTTACAGGAGTTGAAAATGAAAATGAGGGAGTTGTTGGACCTAAGACTTATGTCCAAGTGTGACACCTCGGGGTGCACCTATTATTCTCATACGGAAGAAGGATGGGTCGTGGAAGAATTTGTTTTGACTACCGTCTTTTGAACGAGGCAACGATCAAGAACCCATATCCATTTCCAAGTATAGACAATTTTCTTGATCAAATGAAAGGTGTGACAGTGTATTCAAGATTGATTGGAGATCGGGTTATCACCGTTATAAATTAAAGAGGAAGATATTCCTAAGACCGCTTTCAAAACGCGGTTCAGACACTACAAGTTTACCGTTTAGCCATGGGGACGAACAAACTCCCTAGGGGTATTCATGAGCTTGATGAAAGGGGTGTTCCACGAATACTTGGACAAGTTTGTTCAAGTACTATTCATTGACAACATTTTGATATATTTTTGAATGATGGAAGAACATGACGAATATTTTCACTTGGTACTACAGTGTTTATGAGAGAACAAATTATTTGGGAAACTGTCGAACTGCTCTTTTTACCAATCGAGGATTCATTATCTAGGGCATGTTATCTCTAAAAAGGGCATCGTAGTGGATCCAGTGAAGGTAGAGGCTATTATGGAATTTCCTACACCGACGAATGTCCCAGAAGTACGTAGCTTCATGGGTTTAGCAGGATATTATTGACGATTCGTTGAAGGTTTTTCGAAGATAGAAAATCTGATTACGGAATTGCAGAAGAAGAACAAGAGGTTTGTATGGACTAAGAAATGCATGGAATCATTTCGAAGGCTCAAGGATTTGTTGATGACAACATCGATAATAAAATTCCCTGACATGGATGAGGATTTATTGGTATGCATAGACACATACAAGGAAGGTTTAGGATAAGTCTCTATGCAAGATGATCGAGTGATCTCTTACATATTGAGGAAGTTAAGAAAGCATGAGGATAACTACACGACACCGACTTGGAGTTATTAGCCATGGTGTATGCCCTGAGACTATGGAGATACTACCTAGTTGGACGAAAATTCAAAATGAGAACAAACCTCTATGGTTTGCAACACATTTGTTTCACAAAGTGACTTGAACGTGCGACAAAGTTGTTGGTCAGAACTTCTTAGCAAGTACAGTTTCGATATTTTCTACATAAACGGAATAGTGAACAGACTGGATGATGCACTAAGTCGGAGACCACCCATATTTTTGGTGATACCTCTTCTGATGAATCTACGTGAAAATATTCTAATTATACACTGCGACGATGACTGGTATAAAGAGGTTAAGGAATTTATTGGACAAGACACCATGTTGGTACTAAAGTTTGAGGGATTTACTATGGAGAACGCTGGATTAATGAGATATAATAACTGGATTTACGTATCACCTTACGATGAGTTGATAAGTTTGATCTTAAACAAATCCCATAGAGCAGTCTACATGGCTCATCTAGGAGTCATGAAGATGAGGGAAGACCTTAATTCCTCATTCTTTTGGTAGGGATGAAGGTAGATGTAGTTAACTATTTGGTGAGGTGTCTGGAATGTCAGCAAGTAAAGTTTGAACATAGAAATCCGACCGGATTACTACAGACACACACTATTCCAGAATTGAAATGGGAGGTCATTTCGATGGACTTCATTGTGGTATTACCGTTGACAGCAAGGTGGTACAAATCGATTTTCTTGATAGTTGACACTATGATGAAGAGTACACATTTTATTCCTATGCACAGGACATATCAGGCACCTGACATAGCTGGAATTTTGTTAGCAATATTGTGAGGTTGCCTGGCATGCCTAAAGGAATCATATATGATTTAGGATTTGTGTTTACTGGATGATTTTGGACTAGTTTCCAAGAGGCCTTGGGAACCCAACTTAACTTAAGTAATTCATATCACCCTGAGGCATACGGGAAGACCGATGGAACGAACCAATTTTTGGACTATAGGTTGTGTATGTAAGAGTTAGATCAACAAACACATCGAGACGAGTTCTTTCCACTGGCAGAGTTTGCATACCACAACATCTATCAAGGTACCTTTAATATGGCACCATTGAGTTTCCCTATGGGCGATTGTGTCAGACTCCACTGATTTGGGATCGACTTGAGGATAGGGTCCTGGTGGTACCATAAGAGATCCAAGAAAGGGAAGAACAATTACAAACGATATGAAAATGGGATGGAAGAAGCGCAAGATTGACAGAAGAGTTCTGTCGATGCACATCACGTTGACCATTTAGGAAGTTGGCCTATCGACTAGTCGTACCTCATTCTTTGAGAATTATGCACAATGATTTTTTGTATATGTTTGATACATTATGTTAGCGAACCTACACATGTGATTGAAATGAGTTCCTTGAAGGTATTTGACAAGGGTGCGCTCATGGTGGAGCCAATCTTCATTCTGGACCATCACATTCGACAAATACGACGTCGAACAGTCAATCAGGTCAAGGTCTAGTGGGACAATTATATTCCACACTCGGATACCTAGGAGGACGCATATGATATGCATCAACAGTTTCCATTTGTTTGATAGCTAGACATTTAGATATTGTCAGATACTTTATTTTTTCACTTGTATACTGTGAAACTTTGGAACGAAGTTTAAAACAAGAGGGGGTGTATGTAACATCTCACTCTTGCATGCACCTAATGTGACTTATTCTTTGAGGACACTTGTGTGCAGGTGACCCGGTTCATTATATGATTTTCTACTTCGCTTACGGATTCTGATGATGAGATTGTGGATTATGATGTTATGTTATGTTATTTATGTATAGACAGGTGTTGTTGACTAGTTTCTCCTGAGTGTGCATGAATCTTGACAGATTGAGGATGTCAATGGCATCGATGGACCTCCTTGGAATCTGGATCGAGTGAGGGAGTGGACTATATATGGTTTGAGTATTTCTGTTATTGCATATGTGACATATAAATGGGTATATTATGATTTTTTTAATGGACCGTTGACATGTTTCATTGATGGATGCAGGCTGATGATTGTTTTCTAATAAGACTCACATTAGGAGTAAAGGGGACATGCACAACAACCAAAGATATTGAGGGAGAAGTGTGGCAGCAACCCTGCCAGATCCTACTAGTACTTCTGCCATGGCTCGAACTATAGGTTAACGATTACCTAGTTCGAGAGATCCACGATGTCGTGAGGGAACACTGAGACAGTCTCTCACGAGGATTCTAAGGGGCACGCAATAAGGCAGGGTCCTTATTCCTTATAGGCCCTTAGTCTCCCACAAGGTAATATGATGGAGTATTGAATCCCAGGGTTGGACAACTACCAAAATCAGTCAAAAGGTGAGTGCCACCAGTGTAGCACGTAGTACATCTTGAAGGGCACGTCGCATAAATGAAACGTGAATAAAGGTGAGTGGCACCCTTGGAGCACGTAGTGCGTCTTGAAGGGAACATCGTGATTGTTAAACACATGTGAGTCAATAAACCTAGGTGCCTAGAAAACAATATCTTATTTTGACATGGTCAACCTTAAAATAATTATGTATGAGTAAAGTTTATTAATTATAGTTTTTCCCTTAAAAAAATTGCTAAGCCTAGGTCTAAGTAGGATATGAGGAATAAAATTTAATTAAGCAATTAATAAAGGGGGGATGAAGAAAAATCGAATTTAGAATTTAAAGGAGAAATAAATTATCTAAAAATTAATTGTTGTTTATGTGTGAAAACTTGCTAAATTAGAACTTAGACAAAAAGGGAAAATTAATTGCAAAAGGAATGTGGAACATAGAAATGAATCTATTCTAGAGAACTTTCCTAATTAGAACTCAACTAAGCTTTAAGAAAGGTGTCAGTCATTAAAGGAAATTGAGGGAATAAAGGGACAACAAGGAGCATTTTTAGGAACGATTTTAGGTGGGTGAAGGAAATTGGCAAATTAATTTAATTAATTAAATGAATTTCTGGTACAACTAATGGACCGGGTGACAAGTGTACGGGGTAGAGTTTTTCCTAATTAACTTTTAATAATAAAAAAATTAAGGTTCAATTGGCAAGTGTCACTAAGAAGAACTCTATAAAAGTAATGGGGGAGATGAGGAAATGATCACGAATGGTATGCGTAAGGTTATGCTGCCGTATTTTTCTTGAATGATTTTTCCTGTGGGAGTTGGGATACCCAACTTGAAAGGAGAGTGGTAGCTCGAACTTGCAAGGCGAGATGGGAGACAAATTTTTCTAGTTGTGGTTGTGCGTGGCCCCTTTGCAGCTCGAGGGGATAAGGGGGAAGAAGAGTACCCCTACCATTGGTTGGGAGGTACTGGTGAGGTCATCACAGTTAGCAAGCGAAAGTTGGGATAAGCGCAAGTTTCAGAAAGAGGAACGCCAACTACAGTGGAGTCTCTTCAACTCTTCATCGTCGGTTACAGTATTTTGATTAAGATTTTCATTTGTATTGAGTTAAAATTGTATATAGGTTAGAATTTTGTTGTGAGTTGTCCCAATAATTATTGTAGTTTCCTGGAAAATCCCCCTTAAACTCTCATAATTGTTGATATGTATATATTATCTACACAACCATGTGATCAAGGGCATGGCAAGCGACTTCATATCTTTGTGTGTCTTTTATAAATTGGTATGGGTTTTAATGTGACTATGAAAATTTATATAGGCTTCATTTCCTTAGTGTGATTTTATAACTGTATGGGATTTGGTGTGTATTTAATAGTTTGTTGGGTTACAATGCCTCATTTAGGTTTAAAAGGAAGCACCTCAAGGGAAGTATCCAACTGTATCCCTGGAGTATTGTTGATTATTTATTTTCTAGCCAGTTCATGGAATCCCCCTTCCATTGGGATTATTGGGAGGGCGATTTGGTATAGATTTTGGTGTGACTAATGGATTGAGTCTGCCTCACCTACGCAAAATGTTTGAGCCCCATTGTTACTGGTCAGCTCTTGGAATTCCCTTCAACCTCAAAACCCTCGTACTTTCCATGCAGTGAACGCCTTGGGATTCCACGCCAGATGGTGTTGCAACAAAGTACAATCCCTTGTCTTTATTTTTTTTTGTTGTTAGTGTACTAGCAGGCGCAGAATCAAACCTATGGTTCTCCTTGACTACGCTTTGATAGTTTCTTATAGCCCCCTTTTTTTTGAAAAAGAGAGACTGAACTTACTACTTCTTAATTGTTGACAACCGTCTCTTATTAGATTCAACTATCCAACACCCAGTAGAGAGAAATCCCTCAAAATTGATTAGTTTTTGGTCAAGATCTTAGGAGAAGTTTTCCCTTGGATGTTTTCCGCCATTCCTCTCCTTTCTCAGACATTTTGGGGTCAGACAAGTTTACCTTGTGCGCTCTATTCTTAATAGTTAGCTCCCTGCACCGTAGTTACTCGGGTAAGGCGAGTTACTCGTGGGCATTGTTGGTCAACCCGTGCACAGTCCTCAAAATCACCCTCATTAATACACTGTTGGCAATAGGTCGAGGCGGAAAATCGAGATGATTTTGGGAAATAAATCATGCAAAAGGAAAGAAATAGTTGGAAGTAAGCACAACACGCGTGCATGCAAGGAAGGTAATAGTTGGAAGGAAGAACAACACACACACATGGGAGGAAGACCTAACAAAAATAGGGTTAGGGTTTTGGTAATGCATTGTAATGGATGAAGAGCCTAAAATGTATAAATATCGATACTTAGGTATCATATGGGGTTGGTTCTTGCATTGTTCAGTTGGATTAATATCGGTAGATGATCAATATTGATGGGTTTTTTGTATTGTTCGGAGTATTTTCGCTAATATAGTAATACACATGAGTCGATGCAATAGGTAATGGTTTATGATCTATTTTGTATAAGCTGTTGATATAGAGGAGAAAAAGGAGGGTAGATCTTGAGGGTTAGATCGCAGGCTATGGAGCCTGGTGCAATCTAGTCCGCCTCATATCTTACCCGACTGAAAAGGGTTGTAAGAATGCGGTGTTGGATACATAAAACCATAATAATAAAGATACAACAGACAAATCTTTGTGGACATAGCCCAGGAGGGGGTAAACCATGGTAATATATGTGTTGTGTGATGAATGAATGTATATCTTTCCTGTCTTCAACAATTATTATTATGTTTAATGAATGAGTTATTATATTGCTTGTTTAAATGTTGTTGTGATGTCAAGGGAATAAGTTATGAGATTTACTACACAGTGGTGGATAACAGTAGGTTACAATCACAAGTTAGAATAAATGGTTCAGAATACAAACCCCATATCTCGAGCTCAATCCTAGGTTGTAAACACATGAGTCTTACAACCACCCATTAAGGTTATCTCAGGTGAGACTGTGCAGTGCATTCTGTGTGTTGTCTTTCCTTCTGGTTCACCAGGAGGGACTATAGTTTTAGAGGATTTGTTGGTAACCCAGAATACATGAACCCTAGGTCAATACACACTCAGACAATATAAAGGAATAACGATAACCAACAAATGGTTTTGTTCCCATAGGTAGGAACAAGAGAGGATTGAGTAGAGGTGATAAGTCGAGAATCTGTCAGAGGCAGATTAAGAAAGGGTTAGGGAAGATACCAATGAGACATTAGAAGGGAATGTTGAGACCGTGGAATCCCACAAAATCAGAGATCAAAAGCTGGTTGAGAACAAAAGAGCTAGAGTTTGCACAAAAATACAATAGAAACCCTAGAATAACACCCTGCAAATATCTAGAAAAATACGTGTTTACTAATTTGCACGAAGTTGTTTTTTGCGATTTTCCACACTTATTGCAGGAGTGGATACTAAGGTTGAAGGATAACCACATAACGAACCGATTTTGAAAGCTAGAGTGGACCCCAGTACATATTGAGCAGTTACAACAGGTGACCAACAAGTTCCCCCGCACAATAGACGTTTGGCTTGACAGTATTGTGGCAAGTTTTATAACAGAGTTTGCAGTCGACACAGTGAATTCATATAGTGCAGCGAAGCAAGATTTTTTACATGGACCTTGAGGAAGGTACATTCGATCCCTGTATACATTTATTAAGACACTTCTATATAATAAAGGTGTAATGAAAATGGAGTCAGACAACTAAACTTCCCCACGTGCATGAGGGAAGGTGGGAAGCACTGACAGAAAGAGGATAAATGGAAGGAAGAAAGGATAAGGGAAAGAAGGAGGAACCCTTGGACCCAATCATGATGGAGGATGACCAGATCAAGCATATCATGGCGACAATTGGAAAGACGTGTAGCAGAGTACCCTACAAATACAAGGTGAATACCAAGAAGAGAGCCATAGACGTGAGGGAAGGCTTGGTGAGTGATGAGGAAGAGGTAGAGGATCTCTGGGCTGTGGATAAGATTGAGGAAATATTGCACACAACATATGAGAGGAAGATGAGAGGTCCAAGAGCGGGAGGAGAAGGCATCCATCCTATCTATATTAATGTCAGTGTGGAACCCATAAACCCATGTGCGACTAATACACCAAAGAGAACACCATCGTTTAGAAAACCGAAGTTCAGAAGCAGTCAAACAGTAGGAAGTACATCTACACAAGGAACAAAAACTAGAAGATCTAATTCATGTATCACTAGTCAGGTATCTACACTGTGCGAAGTTAGTAGTTCAACATTCAGGATGGTAGGGCACGATCCCACCATCAGATTACGAGAATTTCGAGGAGAAGCAACAGAAGACCCCGAGAAGCATTTGTTCATTTGTGCAAATATATGGGAAGAAAAACAGATCATTGATGAAGATAAAAAACTTGTGCAACTAGCGATTACGCTAAGAGACCACACACTAGACTGGTACATGAGTCTAGACACAAACAGTGCCCCTGGGACGACAAGGACACTGATAGACATTAAGAAGTTATTGATAAATGAGTTCCAGAAGCCAAGATCAGAGGATAAGTACATGAACGAGATGATCAAAATAAGACAGAAACCAGGAGATTCTATATGGGAGATTGATCAGAGATTCAAGTGACTAAATGGAAAGTTAAAATATCTCATGATCGAGATGCAACATTGGCACCTGTTTTTCAACTCACTACTCCCACATTTAAAATACCCGTTGCGAAAACAGAAGTTCCAGATGCAGGCAGAGGCTCTGCAGGAAGCCCTGCAACTGGAAGAAAACTAGTACCAACAGACATACCCAACTATTTAAGAACTGAAAGAGGATTTGAAGAATCTAACGTTTCAGCTGAACCAGAATAAGATAAAGGACAAATGAGAAGTCGTTTGGTGTACCACATGCAGGATGAAAGGACACCACAAGAATGAATGTCCAACGTTCACACAGTATATGGAAATAGGAATGCCAAATCTGTTACCACTAGGAGGACTATGGTGCGAAATCTGCAAGAAACCGGGTCATGACCCTTATCACTGCATGATGATGTTGAAATACTAGATTGTCCCAAAGAGATCATATTTCACCTTTTGCAAGTCAGTGGGCCACGATGACAAATATTGTAGAACTATGGAGTTGATGTGAGAAAGGAAATTTGACGCATATAGACTACAGGAAAAAATGATGATTGGGCAAGTAGTGCCATAGTTTAATCAAGTTCCAGCTCCATAGAACATTGCGCAAAAGAAGTATAATATTTCACAACCACCGTACAATAACACACAACCGCAATACAATACGACATAGCCCTAGTACAATACCATGCAGTACAATCAGGCACCTCAGTATAATGTTCCATGAGGAGATCGAGCAGGCTCTAGAGGAGGAGGACGAGCCAACAGAGGTTTCAGATGAGGTAGAGGACTAGTAGTATGTCACAATTGTCAACAACCGGGAAACTATGCAAGGGAATGTCCGCTTCCACTAGCAAATTGTATGTATTGTCGTGCATCAGATCATGACACAGAAGAATGTCTGACACTACTAGTAGATATCTAGGAAAAGAGGAACTAGAACTTTTAGTGGATCTTAGTCGAAGCAATGGATGAAGGATGGAACATCAATATCATTACTCGCAGAGGAGCTAAAGAAGGAAATGATGCAGTTTGATAGGAACCAGTACAAAACTAGTGGGTAAATAAGAACACCGAACCAAGGAAACAATTCGATGGGAAAAATAAGAAGGAGATATTCAAGGAATCCCGACAAGAATTTCAAAAGAGGGACATGGTGTCAACTTCAACTGTAGAGTAGAACAAGGAAGCACCAAAGTATGAGATGTCGACATCATTGGATCATACCGACGAGATGCAAACCATGGGACAAGTAAGTACAATCAAAGGCTTTATTCAATCATGTGTAAAGGTATTAAGTGATCCATCATATGTGAATATATTGAAAAACATACTATCAAAATGTAGCATTGAGATGGAAGGAAAGCTATAACCAAAGACAGTCAATCACCTGCACACAAGAAGAAGAACTAGTAGGGAGTTCAAACTGAATGTTAACATTGACGATTTCAGTATGGGAGACATTATACTAGATCTAGGATATGAATTTAATGTATTACCAAAGAAGACATGGCAGTGCATGGGAGAGCCAACATTAGGATATTCACTTGTTCAATTAAAATTGGAAAACCAACACAGAGTCTTAGCAATCGGTAGATTGAAAGGAGTGACAGTAGATCTCGATGGAGTGTGCACTAAAGCAGACTTTGAAGTCATTGAAATAGTAGATGGCACAACACCTTACCTAGTGTTTCTTGGTCTGGATTGGGTGTTTGAAAACCAGGCCATAATCAACTTGAAAACCAAAAAAATGACATTTGAGTCAGGGGAATACAGGTTCATCGCGCCATTAGATCCATTCGAAGGGGAGAGGTTTGTAGAACCTACTTGCCTATACCTAGAGGAAATCAACCAATTGTACATAACAACTATGCACGATGAGGATTACGTAAACCTAACTGCAAATGGGGTACTCAGTTGGTGGAGCATTACTTCATGTGCAACAGACTCAGACACTGGTTTAGATAACTGGTAGCAAAGGGTACATGAAGTATCCGTGAGAACATTTGCAAGAATAGACCGCGTAGTAAGATGAGTAGGCACATAAATCAAATAACCACCCAGTTTCCACGGAATAAATGATTTGGAAACAATCTTGACACAGTATGAAGATGTAGTGTTAGATAACTAGAGACTGTTAGCACTTGATATAGCACTCAAGGCCACACTTGCAATATGGTGGGGCGTGCACAAGGAGACCATCATATATTGGTACCAATGTAAGAGGCTACTATACATAAGGTTTGGAGAAGAACAGAAAAACAACAAACAACAAAAGTATGATGGACACGGGGCACCAACGAAACACTTGGAGGCGTGTAGAACGCTATTGAAAATGACACCCCCAGAGGAATGGCCTCATCACTTCATACACACTCTAGAGGGCATACCAACGAACTGGTATATAGACTAGGAGTTGTGCAAAGGAACTGTGTCATGGATGACATTGCAACAAAATTTTATCGTCACATTTTTATTCGAACATGAAAACCCCAACATAGATGCAGCTCTAAAACATATAAGAGGAGTAATATTTATCAAAGAACTAGATATAGAATTTATCACAGAAGAGAAACAACGGAATAAACAAACACTTAAGGAACTTCTTTCATGCTATCATGTGTAAGAGGAAGCACCAGATGAAGATGATCCGTGTGATATTCAGATTGAAGAGGCAGAAGGTGAAAGAGACGTGGAAGTTCCACCCATAGAATCATAAGTCATTTCCACGCTGATCAAATTAAATAAAGTCAACATTGGGACAACCGAGCATCCCAAAATAGCCAGCATTGGAGACTACTGGGATGAGAAAACAGTAGAAATCGTCACAGAGTTGTTGCGTGAATACAATGACTCATTTACCACAACCTTTACAGAGATGAAGGGTACAACAAGAGAATTAGGAGAGATGAAGATACCACTTAGACCATAAGCAAGATCGATCAGACAATGAGCATATATATTGAACCCCATATACAAATGAAAATTCAAAGCTGAGATTGACAGGATGCTCGAAGCCAACATTATAGAATCGGTCAAAGAGTCAGAATGGATAAGCTCGATGGTAGTACATGACAAGAAACAAGGAGGGATCAGGATATGCATCGACTTGAGGAAGTTGAACGATGCATGCCTACATGACCCATTCCCTACACCTTTCATGGATGAGGTGTTAGAGAATGTGGGAGGACATGAAGCTTACTCATCCATTGATGGATTCTCAGGTTACCATCAGATTAAGATAGCATAGGAGGACAGATACAAGACCACGTTTGCAATAGAATGGGGATCTTATCAGTACACAGTCATGTCGTTTGGACTGAATAATGCACCAACAATATTCTCTAGAGTGGTCATCACAACATTTAAAGAATGCATCCATCAGTTTCTTGAAGTATACCTGGATGACTGGACAGTCTATAGTCTGTTAAAAAACCATGTGGAAGTTTTACGGCTAATGTTAGAAAGATGTAGATAGTGCCAAATATCACTGAACATAAATAAATTCATATTCGGAACACCATTTGGGATACTATTGGGCCACATAGTATGCAAACAAGGTTTACTAGTAGATCCTGCAAAGATGGCAGTCATTATTAACTTACCACCACCAAAAACAGTCTGTCATCTAAGAGCGATGTTGGGACACATATGTTATTACAGGAAATTTATCAAAGGATATGCACATATCACTACACCAATGGAAAAGATTCTAAGAAAGGATACAAAGTTTCAGTGGAACGATGAGTGTCAAAACGGTCTAGATACCCTGAAAGAAAAGATAGTCACCATGTCAATATTAGTATTTCCATACTAGGAGAAGACATTCCATGTGCATGCAGATGCATCAGCTATAGCACTTGGAACTATCTTGG
>SNQJ01S0189335.1:6295-17294 GCA_010110895.2 Picea sitchensis | reverse complement strand
CAACTTCAAGAAAGAGTAGCAGAGTTAGAACTTCAAGCAGTGTTGAGCACTCCGCAAGAAGTGAGAGATCAAAGGGAAGAAATTGCTAGGAGCACAGTAGAAAGAATCAGGGTGTTGGCCTCAAAATGTAAGCAACTAAGTGATCGAAGTGCACAGACCTATGAGCGCCTTGCATAACACCTTGAACTGAGGACATTGGAGGCACAACTCGAGGAGGTGAATCAACAAGCATCGATTTTGCAAGTGGAGATGAAGTTGTTTAATACACTGGATAATATAAAGAGGTCATAGGAGCAACACATAGTTTAGCAGTAGGTCACTACTATCTAGAGCAGAGTTGTGGAGGTGACACAGAGACTCCATCCGGTGTAGGCGAAGCCTGCATACTTTTTGAAGAGATCGAGGGATAAGGCTCATAGTTAGAAAAGTTGGTCACAACAGTGGAACAATGCCTGGAAGAGTCTATCACCGAACAAGAATTTAGGAGTTCATCGAACAAGAGGCTCTGGCGAAGAAACAATTCGAGGCAGCTTGAGACCTTCGAAGTGGTATTACACAGATCAGAGTGACTCAGGATGAGTCACAAGTGAGTGTTGAGGGCTTGTTGGCCCTCGAACAAGTTTTAAGGAAACGTTGGTTGGGTTTGACCATTTTTTGGACTTCGATAGGTTGGTTGAAGATGGAGCACCCAGGCGAAGTGGTGATCGCAGGATATCGCCCATTTTTGCATGATTTTTGGGATTTTAGAGTTTATGTCACAGGTATGGGATGTCGGCCCATGGGTTTACCCATGTTTAGGCCTTTTTGTAATGTATAAATAAAGTAGATGGGAATTAGAGAGAAGTCAATCTAAGTTGGCTTCGTGCAAGAATATGTAAGGGTTGCTAAGTGAAAAAAATAGTTGTTGGCTTTTGTGCATACTGTGTGTTGAGACTTGCAGAGCTAAGTGAAAGTAATTGTAATAGGCTTTGTGCCTTGACCTAATTCAGGGAAGGAGGATCTAGCGAGGTGTGCACAGATATCCTATCCCTTGGAGGAGTTAGCTCTGTGGCTTTGTGCACAAGAGAAGAGGGATGTAAGAAGCTAGAAGACTAATAAAGAGGAAGAAGAATTTGGTGGGTGTAGCCCCACACTTGGGTGAACCACATATATCCTATGTTGTTGTGCTTTGTGTAATGTTGTTTATGATGTTTATGTATCTATTTTCTTAGTGCATTGTTCTTGATGTGTGATAGGTAGATCCATTGATGCTTAGTGCTTTATATATGAATAAATTCAAGATGTGCTATGATTCTATGTGCTAAATGATTAGATGTGCTTAATCTTAATTACTACTACGTTGATATGTCATAAGGGTTAATATGCAATGTGAATAAGAATCATAACTTAATTCATATTGTTAGCTAAGTGCTCTTTTAAGTATTGTAATCATAGATATGTGTCCCAGCTAGGTTGTAGACACCTGAGTCCTGCAACCCCCCTGCCTCTACCTTGGGTGAGACTTCATCTTCTTCGCAGGTGTTGCCGAAAGGGTCGGTATTTAGGGTTTTGTTGGTGTGTTTTTGAAGTGTTGAACCCTGGGTTTTCCCCTGTGCCAACAGAAATCCCCACAAGAAGTGGTCGGGAAAAAAAGGTTCAGAAGAGTTCATGCAAATTAAATGAAAACTCATGGTGGGGCTAAGAGGGATCCCCAAGCCTATGAAAATCTTTAGAATAGTTTCCAAAATGGAAACTGAGGCACTATATAAGGAACCTATGATCTATAGCCTCTACTAGGTAAATTATGACACTTTTGAATGACAAAAACTCCTTTGCACAACAACTCAGTGGGGTTGATCCTGAGGATAAAATGGAATAGGAAATTGATAATGAACAAATGTTAGGTGGAAAACCTAACCTATACGCCAGTTTTAAGGTTGTTACCTGTCATAACGAATCAGTGTGGACCAAAGTGATGAAAAATTCCATTTAAGTGACCTTATAACTTTGTTTTATCTAAAAAAACAAAATTGTAATCTGAAATGACCATGTTAGGCATTGAATTTGACAAAATAACTCATAAAAATGATTAATATGTATTTTTAACTATACAAGTGTGGGTAAAAATTTAATATATAGGTGAAAAATGAGTTTTTTACCAAGTCATTTTGACATTTTAAATAAAACCTTGATTGTAGCTCAAAAAATCCATGAACTTTGAGTGGAGACTGTGCAAGTTTCCATTGTCAAAATTTGATTTTGTAAAATTGATGTAACTCATCATCCCTTCCTCTTTCAATTCATAGATTTTCTTTTAGTTTCCCTTGAAAAAATGATTGATGGAGACCCTCTTTCATGAAGGGAATGCATAATCATGCCTTTCCTTCATACATGGTGTGAGCATATGGACCTACTCACACCCTTCCTAAGGGAAAGGAGTGAGTACTCACACCTATTCCCTTAGAGAGAGAGAGAGAGAGAGAGAGAGAGAGAGAGAGAGAGATTGACCCTTAAACTTGACAAAAGGCACCCCTAACTTGAAAAATGAAGATGGATTTAATGTGCCAAGAAAGAGAGAATGAGGTTATGGATAACCATGTCATGGAAGATCAAAATGTAATTAATTTCATCCATGATTGCAGGTTGCTAAAGTGTTTTACCATTCCAAATATGTGAGCACAAAAACAATTGTTACAAATGTTGATAGGATACTGGGAACTAGATCAATAAGAATTTATCATAGACAATGAATTGTGCAAGCTTGAGGTGGAAGACCTCTATTTATCACAGTTTTATCCTAGCATGGGGAATCGATAAACATAAAATGACGTGGATGTGGAATAGTTTCATTGACTATTCAATAATACATCAATGCATATTGCTTTGTCGGAACTCAAAAAATGAGCTCCCATGTTCCAATAAACAACATTGAATACCTAAGTCTAAATATAATCCTCTTGATGATAGCTATGGATTTTGGTTCCATGGAACCTCACCTATCCTTGTTTCCATATATGTACTATGGGGTAGAGTTATTACATCCTACCATATTTGACTAGTGCACAAGATTATTGGCTAATATGAAGGCCCATTTGATAAAGTGAAAAATGGGGCGACAAAAGAACCTCGACTATGGAAGCATATTATGCATCATTTTATTTGAGTGACCACTGACATGTACACACATTGTACTCCCCCCACCTAGTATACATGAGCCCAACACGCTTTAGTGGGTATATTTGATGCGCAATATTGGAGGTGGGTGCATGCCTAACGTGTTTATTGATGACTTCTTTGATTGTTGGTCCAACAAAATGATATCCATTGATGACTACCGATATGTTGTGTTATATTTCTAGAGATATCATGAGATATAAATTATTATATACGCAACTTGGGTTGAAATTAGTAAGTGAAACCTTTTTAATTATCAATTTATTTAATTGTTAAAAAATTTAAGTGACGTAAAAATGCAAGAGGTAAATAAATATTTTTGGTCTGAAGTATGACTAACAAAATTATCTGACCACACAGATGCTTGAATAATAGAAGGTTATAAGAGGCATTGGTGCATGGGTAAATATTAGGACTATCCTGAAGGAGAGGACGAAAAGGTCTTGCAGGTAGTGTAGAGTAAACTAGATGGGATGACCCACCGAGATCCAATGGCATAGATAGAGGACCTTTCTGAGCATGTCCAGTGTCAGGTGGTTTGAGTATGATGAGTGCTTGTGAAAATTTTCAAATAGGTGGTGAATATCATTTTTTTCTACCACAAGACCCATGATGACATAGGGCTTGAGTCCTAGATGTATTTGATTCATTTTTTTCTACCAACGGTAAATGTATTATCAAGTGTTAGGAAGCCCAATTTTTTACATCATATTCCACATTTTTGTACTTGATGACTTTTTTTTATATAGATATATACTCTTCGGATTAATTGTATTCATAATGATTTTGTGACTTATTTCCATGAAATTTACATGCATGCTTTTATTTTGATTAATGGTACAAATTCCAATCTAATACATAGTTAGCCAATACATCAAATAAATAATTGAAACATCTTGGAATATGAACATAAGTAATTAACTGAAAATATCATTTGAAAAGATGCACCCATAAGACTTTCTTGAGACACATAGGATCATAGACCTTGTATGTTCCATTTAACTATGAAATTTCTAGCTGGGAATCCAAGTGAAATACTAAATGACGAATTCAATGAAAAATGGCTTATGAAATCAATTCAATTATGACACGACCACATTATTGGTTGCTACTACGGGGAAAGAACCTATCGAGGTTAAAAGATATATTTTTGGATAATATATCATCCAAGTGATGGAAGTAAGGTTTCAAGTGTCTTGGATAGAAATATACACAAATCCTATGAACATAAGTGCATTTGAAGACATCTTCCAACCAAGCACAAAACATGATAAAAAAAGATCAAATAAAAAGAAAAATCTAAAGATAACTAACACTAAAGCTAATTATGTACAACAATTATAAGTGTATTGTTAGGCATGGATACCTAATCATAGTACCTCTTTAAGTAGAGCTCGCTTCAAGGGTCATATATCATGTTACCTTTGTAATCCTATAACTCATAACATCCCTTACAAAGGGCATGCCTCATGATGTAAGAACCATGGGATTGAATTTTGCTACCCCTAAAGAATCCTTATCTTGATCATATACCAAACCTAAGTCTCCTTTGGAGAGGACTTTAGGGAAGAAAAAAATCTCATATTTATCCTTAAAACATTTTCTATGCACCTCATTCATTGTAGTATAATTTGAGCATTACTTTTCGAGTTGCTCTAGGTGAATGAGGTGTTCTTCTAAGGAGATTGTGTTAGGGAGGATATTAATGAGTAATTTGAGTGAAGTAATTTCACATTCAATCAAAACTAATGCTTCCTCTCTATGAACAAGTTCGAAAGGTATGAACCATATACCATCCTTTATAAACGTTCGGTAAGCCCAAAGTGTTGAAAAAACCATATAATTGTAGTTGGACTTGTTTGTGTTAATGGCTCACCAGAGGATGGTTTTCAAGGAATTATTGAATACCCCAACCTGTACATTCACATTTAGGTAGTAGGGTGATAAATGTTCCCAATGTAACCCCATATTAGCTATTAATTCATACATCATCTTATTTTGGAAATGACTTCCATGATTAGTGACAATCTCATCGGGCACACCAAACCTAGCTATAACCTGGTTGAATATGAATAATTCTACCATGTCACCATATTTTTAGAATTTTGGCATGGCCTCATCCTACTTGGTGAATTATTCAATATCCATGATGATGCACTTGTTCCCCTTAGCTGAAGTTGGGTGACAGGTCATGAAATTGACCCCTCACTTGGTGAAAGGGCCAACATTGATGTCAGGAAAGAGTGGAATTGGATGTGTGTGTATTTTCCTTGTATAAACTTTGCATGGATGACACTTTTTAATAGCTTCAACATAATATTTAAATATCTGTGGAAAAATATATATAGCATGCAAATGTTTTTGGGTTGTAGTCAACCTAGAGAGATGACCGCCACAAGCTCCACTATGGAAATAATTCAAAACATTCTATAATTCCCTGTGGGTCAAATAATGATGCAAAATATGACCCAACCCTCGATAATACACAGTTTCATCAATGATAAGGTATTTCTCTACATGATGGTGAACACGACATGGTTTGACATGAGAGATGTCAGGAGAAAACCTTTGATTTTGAATATATAAAGTATGTCTCTATAAAAAGGGTCACTTGAGGTGACGAGGAATAAATTATCATCAATAAATGAGTCACATTTTATCTCATCATCACCATCCTTAGGAAATTATAGCATTAATTCAGTGAAAACCATAGATTTCTTCGACTTGGCCGATGTGAATTATAGATCGAACTCTTGTAAAACAATGATAGACTTGTTATACTTACCTCTAATGACTCATTTATTCAAATAAAAATTGGAAAGGATTTATAGGCATGATCACAGTGGGTTTGAAAAGAATAATATAATGTCGTAATTGTTGGATAGCATGGACTTCTACTAGAGCTAGTTTCTCAACATGAGAGAACCCCAACTCTAGTCCATTGAGACTCCTTCTTAGGTAATACACCCCATGCTCCTAGTGAAAATCATATCGCTAAACCAATACCATCCCAATGGTTGATTCATAAGTCATGAGGTATAACATGAAATATTTTTTGTATTTTGAAAGACTCAATAGGGGGGTGACATAAGTTCCTTTTTCAAAGCATAAAACGATCTTTGAGAAAAATCATGCCATATAAATGGGACCCCTTTCTTCAATAGGGGCATGAAACCTTTGGTGACCTCAGAAATGTTAGAAATGAACTATTGCAAGAATTTATCATTTCCTTTAAGTCTTTTTAAATGGTGCAAGTTATGTGGGGGAGGAAAATGAACTATTTCCTAAACCTTGAGTGAATCAACCATGATCCCCTTGTTGGATACAATAAAAACTAAAAACCTTCTGGACATGAAACAAAATACACATTTTTGAGGATCCAAATGAATCCCATATTAATAGTATATATCAACAGGAATGGGATCATATTGGATACAATGAAACCTAACAACCTTATGGACATGAAAAAAAAGACACATTTCTAAGGATTCAAGCATATCTATCGAGTCAGCTCGACAAGGATGCTTGACTTAGCCTCCTACACTTCCAACTCGTAGTCAATTGTTGGGCTAGTAGATCCACCACCCAACTATATTCGATTGTCGGTCGACTATCTAACCAACATGCACATAAAATATTCGACTGAATGGTGTAGTGTGTTGGTCAATTGACTGACTGAATGTATCCATATGTAGGTCAAACTCTCAACTGAATGAACCCAGGATATGTGTGATGAATCATGAAATATTGATGTTCCAACACCCCCCCATCAACACATAACTATGGATATTTAGAAGGTGAAATTACATCATCAGGACACCCCCCACAATTTCATCTTCCTGAAGCCCAAGCATCGTGCAAAGATTGATAAATCTAGTTGTAGCTAAAGGTTTGGTGAACATGTCAACAACCTAATCATCTGTTCTGCAATATTCAAGAGAGACAACATTTGCATGAACCAACTTTCTCAAACAGTGAACATGGAACTCAACATGCTTCATCTTACTGTGGGAAACATGATTTTTATCAACTTGTATGGAACTTTGGTTATCACAGTAGATTGTATTCGAGGTCTGAATAGGAAGGCCAATTGCTCCAAAAAGTTGGAAAATCCACACTGCTTCAGTAACTTCTTGTAGGGAACCATGATATCCTTCTTATATCACTGACAACGAGACTAACTTTTGTTTGTTTCATGACCACACCAAAGGTCCAGTGCTATAGAAAAACACATAACTACAAGTAGACTTATGATCATCACTGTCGTTATCCCAATCAAAGCCGGTGAAGCCGAATGAACTTCAACAATATTTGATACCAAAATGAGTGGTACCCTTGAGATATCGAACAATTAGTTTGACTTCTTTCTAGTGGATTTCTTTATGGTATTCCATAAAATGAGAAACCACACTAATAGAAAAGGAAATGTCAAGTTGACTATGAGCAAGATAAATAATATTTTCGAGCAATTTTCAATAAAGAGTAGCATCAATAAAAAGTGTTTGAAAATTTTTGGTAAGCCTTACTCCAAATTGAAAAGGAGTAGCACAAGGCTTGCAATCAACCATCTTAAAACATGTCAACATATCCATCACATATTTAGAGTAAGAAATGAAAAATCCATCACTAAGTGATAATACTTGAAGTTCCAAAAAATAATGTAGAGTACCAAGATATGTCATGGTAAAGGAGTCAACAAGTTGTTTCATCAATACAAGTATGAGATCATTATTATTACCAATAATGAGTAAGTAATCTACATATACAACAAAAATCAAATTGTCTCCATTGGTATGGAGTACATACAAGTTGTGATCATATTTACAACTTTTGAAATTAAGTCGAAGAAAGAAATGGTCGATCTTAGCATACCAAGCTCAGGGATCCTGATTCAAATCATAAAGATATTTCTTGAGTCGACAAAAAAAATTTGAATCTGTCACAAAACTAGGTTGTTATTCCATTAAAAGTTATTCAGATAGGTCTCCATGAAGAAAGGAACTCTTCACATCTATCTGATGGATTTTCCATCCAAAAAGAGAAGCAAGGGAAAGAATCAGTTGAATATAGTTCGTCTTTGCAATAGGGAAAAAGGTTTCATTTTAGTTGATGCCTTCTTTTTTAGAAAATCCCTTCATAACAAGGCATTCTTTATGTCTCTCAAAAACACATTTAGAGGTAAATTTGGTCTTGTAGACCTATCGACACTTCATAATGTTCTTTCCTTGTATTCAGTGAACTAAGTCCCAAGTGTGATTCTTAGACAAAGAATAATTTTGTGTCGGCATGGATTTCTCCCATTCAGTTCGTCCTTCAACATATGAATATACAACAACATCATATGTTTCAAGTACATGAGTCATTAAGGCAACACTGACATGTTTCTTTTGACTTCGAGTTTGTAGTCCGCAGGAGGCATCTCTAGAATTAGATTTAGTAGCTTMAATTGTCTTGGAATCCCATCTGTATGGACAATAAATAGGTGAACTATGGTTCACTTCAGYAGGTCGATCAAAATTTGAAGAATCCTTGCAAGTGGACAAGTTGAAACAGAGGATGACAGACTAGTCGAGTCAGAGGTCGATTATCGATTCGAGACATGAAAATTAGACTATCTAGTTGAAGGAATGAAAAATAGAACATGAGAATTAGTGTCAAAGACAACATTAATGGGTTTATGTTGTACCAATCTATAGGAAGCATTAAAAAACTGAATTCCAGAATACTTCTCATCAAACCATACATTTTCGTCTGATAATAATTTGTCATTTGATAGGATCAAATAGTCGGTAGGATTTAAATTATTCATAGTAACCAATCATTATGCAAGCATGAATATTTGCATCTAACTTATTTCTGTAATCATCAGGAATGTGAGCCTAGGAAATACATCCAAACACATGGAGGTGGTCGATTGAAGGTTCTTCCCATACCATTGCTTTATTGGAGTCATGGAAGAAACAACTCGAGTCTAGATGAAATTGAGAAGATAGTTTTCTCAATACACCACTTCATCCCAGAAGCGAGGGGGTAGATATTTAGACTACAAAATACATCTATCCATTTCAACTAACATCTGATTCTTACACTCTACGATGCCATTCTATTGAGGTGTGTGAGGAATTGATCGCTGCTAGTAGATACCGGATTGAAGTAGGTATTATTTAAAAGGTCGATTGACATACTCACCACCATTTTATAATCTCAAGAATTTGATGGGTTGACCACATTGGTTTTCAACAAAGGCCCTAAATTCCTTGATCTTCTCAAATACAAGGTTATTATTCTTCAGGAAAAATACCCATGTAAAGCAAGATAAATCATCAATGAAAGTTAAAATATATGTTGCACCTTCCATTGAAGGTATATTGATGCATCAAAAAGCATTGTGAACCAGTTCCAATAGGTGTTTTTCTCTCCACACTTTTTCATAGTCGAATGGTTCTTGATGATGCTTTCTAAGTACATAGCCCTTATAGACTCCTTTAGCGGGAAACACTTTCATTAGATCAACAATCATATTCTGAGTTGTCATTGCTTGTAGACTTCAGAATTCAAGTGTCCAATTTTCTCATGCCAAATTCGACTTCGCTCAACGGTGTGAGCAACAAGTGTAGTTAGTTCAGTTTTAGGTTAATTTGTGTCGCAAAACTTGTAAAAAATGTTTGTCAGGTARAGAATCCCACCGACAACAATAAACTTTCCTTTCTTCAGATCAAGAACATAGAATTGATCTAGACAAAATTCCTCAATATTACCTGTTTGTGCTAACTGAGAAATAAACAATAGATTGGCATTGATATTTGGCACATGATAGATGCTAACAATCTTCCCATGTGAACAATAAACATCACCCTAACAAACAACATCTAGAGAAAAATCATTATCAACATAGATTTTCCTCTCCTTATCTTCATCCAACCACGTGAACAAGGATGCATCATTGGCCATGTGATGAATGAACCCAGAGTTTACTACCCATTGGTTCTACACATAATGAGACAACAAGGCCTGAGAAGTTCTGACTTGGAAGGTGCAATTATGAGCAGGTTGATGTACAACATACATGTTTCCTTCAAGGAATTTAACCTTCTCCTACAAGTCTTCTCTCTTCTTATAATATACTTTCTCCACATGCCTAATATTTCCATAATATTGACATGTCTTATTATTTTGAGTTCATTGTGGTGCATCTGCATGTCTCTAAGTTTTCTGGTCACGATATGCAGGTTTATGTGTAGAGGAATCAAACTGTACTCTCTCTAAGGGATTCATATTCCCCTTTCTTTTGAGCAAGTGGTCCTAGAGTTAGAAGATGATGATGACTGAAGTACTTGGTAGACTTTTTTGAGCAAGGGTATGGATGCAAAGAAACCAAAAAAAGATGCACACAACCATCTGTTGGACAACTGAGAGGGGGGGGGGTGAATAAGTTGTTACCGTGCTTAAACAATTATGGTTCTTTTAAACTTTTTGTAGAGATACTGAATGATCATCACAATAATGCAGAGAAATAAACAATGGCACTTTCAGCATCATTCACATATATGAGAAACATAGAGACAAATATTTCCCGAGGAAACCCATGCAGGGTAAAAACATCTTTTTATTTATATGATAAGTAATAGTTACATTCTTTACAGTATCATACATATGAGCACCAAATCATAATGAGGCTACAACCTCAGGTTTGCAAGCTGCAACTTGCTGAGAGCACCAACTCTCTGTTTTCTCTAGCACCCACTAGAAGGAAGCACCAACTCCCTAGTTTCTCTAGCACCAACTAGAAGGAAGCACCAACTCCCTGGTTTTTCTAGCACCAACTAGAAGGAAGCACCAACTCCCT
>SNQJ01S0189334.1:0-18239 GCA_010110895.2 Picea sitchensis | reverse complement strand
TCTATTTATATATTACAAAATAGACCTAAGAATGGGTAAACCCATGGGCCGACATTCCCATACCTGTTACATATTCCCAAATCCCAAAAAGGACTCAAAAAGGGGCCGAGATCCCGCGATATATGCTTCATATTGCGCTCCATCTTTAATAGGCTATCGAAGTCCAAAATGGTCAAACTTGATCAAGGATCTCTCAAAACTTGGTCGAGGGCCAACAGGCCCCCAACACTAACCTGTAACTCATCCCGAGTCACTCTTATGTAGGAAGTTCTTCTTCGAAAGCCTAGAGCTTGGCTCAAGCTTCTTCGACTTGTTGTTGTGCTATGACCTCTTTTTCAACAAACTCTTAGATGACTGCATCGTTCACGGGTCCTTCTAGGCATTGTTCAGCTACATTAACAACCTGTTCTAGTTATGCTCCTTGGCCTTCAACTTCTATGAACAATTGGTAGGCCTTATCTTGTATGGGTTGGAGTCTCTGAGTTACTTCCATAACTCTGATCTGATTAGAGTGAATCTTCTGTTGGGCGGTGCGTTGCTCTTGAGATCTCTTCATTCTTTCCAAAGCTGACAGGAGCTTCAACTGTGCTTGTACCATTTCGGATTGATGCTTCACCTCTTGGAGCTGCAACTCCAGTTATCTTAATTATGGACTCTCAACAAGTTTCTTGTATGTCAGGGCACTGTGATCACTTAGCTACTTGTATTCCACAGCAAGGGCCTTTAGTCTCTTAACTGCGCTCCTGGCAGTTGCTTCTCTTTGGTCCTTCACATCCTGTGGGGTCTCGGGCACTGCGCATAGTTCTAAGTCTACGATGCGTTGTTGTAGTTTTTGGATCACTTCTTCAAGTTGCTCTACTTGTTGTGTAACTCAATATAATTCCTTTATTTCTACGATTGTCACAGAGAGAAGTGCTTTGTTGACCGCTTCCTTTACTTCGAGTTGCTCGGCGAGAAACTGTTCTTTTCCTTTCTGTATCTGTGATTTTTCTTTGTCTAACTTCACTTGGAGGGAAATATTTTCCTATTTTGCAGCTCGATGTTGTTCTACAAGTACTCCTTGTACTTGCGTCAAAGCCTGGGTGGATTTTTATGTTTCCTCTTATGCTCGTCGAAGGCGAGCTTTGAATGTGTCAGCTAATCGATGGAGTTGGGTTGGCTCGTATCCTAGTTCTGGTGGTCCCAATGGCAGAGGCGTAGTGGAGACTGCGTGGCTAGAATGTAGTTCCTATTGTACCCCTCAGAGTTCGATTTCAATCCTATCATACATTTGTTCTTGCTTGGCCTCTTGTTTTTTTGCTATTTCCAGTGAAGCATCGTTCAAGGTTGCTATGAGGAAGTCGAAGTCGTCAAAGGTGAGGGAAATCTACATCTTGGTCATGGATGCTTTCTATTTCTTCCGGGAAGAAGGTTTCGGAGGCTAACCCTTCCTCTTCTTCAGGGGATCCACCTCGTCTCCTTGCTTCTGTTCAAATTATTTTTCATCTAACTCTTCTCCATCACCTCCTTGCTCTTGTGATATGGAAGCAGTATTCACGGATGCACTGTCTAATACTTGGATCTCTTCCATCTTATTTGTCTTGCTAGGTCTGGGTGTATCCTGCACAGTTTCTGGGTTGTCGATGTCAGATATCTCTGTGGGGTTGGCGGGGATAAGGAGGTCAGCAGACCATTCCTTAGTAATCTCCTCCAGGTCCTCCTCCGCCAGCCTCTAGTAGGAATGAAGTTGTTGCTTATGTTCATCGACGCGCGCTATAATATAAATGAAATGTCGATCTGCGTTGAACTTCATCAAAGACCAGAACTGGTGTAGAGTGTTCGGAGTCATGCGAGGCTCAGATTGGATGTCTCTCTTTAGTTGATCGTAGTAGGTATGAAAAACAACATTTGACTTCCACTATTTGTTCATATCATTGGAATACCAAAGTGTACTGAACTTCGCGGTCAGTGGCTCAAATGGCTCGATGTTGGGGAAGGTCGCACCTTCCAGCATCTCCCTGGCGATGAATGCGATAAGGATAAAAATCCAACTAAAATGGAATTCGTAAACTTGATATTGTGCTTCTCTGTAGTCTAGTTCCAAATGATTCACCAGGTACTTCGCCCAGTTCATCTGTAGGCCTTCCGCGCACTTCCCTGCAAGGTTGACTACAAATCCAATGAGTTGGGTAGGTCGGTTATTTCTTACTAACTTCCCTGCAATCAACTGACAGGTGAGGTGCACTGCGCCACTCTGGATAGAAGTTTCCTTGTAGCCTCATGTCTGCTTCTCGACATCACCATAGGTGTCCTTGATCTTATGTGCTAAAGTGCGATCCATGGATTTTCCTGGATAAAAATCATGTGGATCAGGTCCCTGCATACTCAACCCTTTGATCTAATTGATCAGCATCAGATCAACTGTGATACGACGGTCTAGCCACAAATAGCCGCCATGGTAACAAGAAAGCAGCAACTTGACACAAGCATTCACCTCCTGGTGTCTTCTGAAGTGTGGGATCTTCATAACACTCAGCAGGGTGGACTGCGCAAGGTTATGGGTCCACATCTGGGGGATTATCTTTGAATTCTCCCCCTTTGTTCTGGTCAATTACTTATGTGGGGCGAGCATGTTATAGACTTTTTGTTCACTGAGGTTGAAGTCGCTGAACTTCACCGCTGCAATCTTGTCTTGGTCTACTCGAACTGCGCGGATCACCTTTGGGAGGTTTGTAGTCATCAAGGTGTACTCGAAATATCTGGGCATGCTATCACAATTTACTGTGCCACTCAGAGGTGGTCTGTAGGTGGGTAATATAGTTGGGATCAATTTGGCATTCACTAGATCATCCCTGTGCTTGGTTCTCTTTTCATCTGATGGTCGGGATGGTCCGGCTCCGTCAGCAGTTGACAGAGAGGCTTGCAGTCCTCTCATCGATGATTCTTGTACCCCTATAGACATCAACATGACTCATTCAGTTATGAGGTCGATCAGAACTTCTTCGACAAATCTGTCTACTGCGCTGAACTCGTCCGACATACACACTTGGGGTTGGAAATCTTCGGGTTCGAGGAATAACTTAGACACTGCAATAGGATAGAAGGCAATATAGTGCAATGATCACTATATAAAATCAACAAGTCTGCAAGCTCAAATTCACGATTAGAAAAAGTGTTCTTGGTGCATGGCATGATGGGATAAATAGGTAACTCAACAATGGGTCGCTTGCAACGGGTATGAAGCCTTCATGAACTTTGTTTTGTCCATTATGGCGTGGTCCCAATGGTATGATGGTGAGATATCTGGTCATAAATGCCTTTCTACCCGTTCAGAGTGTTGGTCTAATGGTTATAATGTCCCCAACAGCTATATTTCTTTGTCATGGAGAAGTGTCATGTGTCGTTGTGCTGATATCCCAGCGAAGCTCCAATTTTGAAAATTTTCCTTCTGCAAGGTTCCTTCTGGATCTTTCTACAACTTTTCGATATTAGCTCTCGTCTTACTTAGTTTTCTAGCCTTCTTTCCAGTGAGTTTTGTCGTGGTATGCCTTTTTCCATTATGATTCTTATCTTCTTTTGACATAGTGACTTCGCGTTGTTGAGATTCTTTCCTAGGATTCAAGGGTAATACTTATTTTTTATCTGGTATAAGTATTTCAATCTTCCGTGGGTCCTCTAGTGTTCTTGCAACTTTGATATCTACGTCATTGTTGTTAAATAGTTGTGATATGTTCTCATGTTCTTCTATCAAGTATGTGATCCTTTTAGTTATAAAATCTTTTAACTCTTTCTTCTTCTGCTCTAAAACTTCTTCTTCTTCCTTCCTTCTGGCTTGATCCCTTTCAATCCAAGGTCTTCCTAGTAACATGGTAAATGGAGTGTTTTCCTCAATAAATTTAATGATCTCAAAATATTCTTTTGTCGAAGTTCCATTGACATTCATAGGTATATGAGCGAGATTCCCACATAGAGTTATCAGTTTTCCTCTGAATAATCCTATTCCTCCCAGTGAAGGAACCATAGCAGGCTTTCCTAAAAGCTCCCAGGTTCTTTCTGTCATAACATTCACCTGTGTTTCTTCATCCATAACAAAGTCAACGTCGAAGTCTCCTAATCTTGCTTCAATTCATTCTTTTTCTTTGAATATCTCTAATAATTTGACATGTCGGTGGTCATTCATGGTTTCTCTCATCTGTAACAATACTTTCTATGATTCTTTCTGGGATTCTTCCATAATCTTAGTTTCTGGATCTGCCTTAGGGTTTTCTTGGTTTAGATTCATTCTTTCAACTTTAGCAATCATTCTAGGGAAATCCAATACTTCATGGTCCATAGCTTTACAACAAAGACAACTAGGTCTTCTCCCAGGGCATTCCTCAGCAAGATGTTTTGGTTTTCTGCAACTGTAACAGAAGGTTAATCCTCTCTTTATTTTAATTGATCCCTAGCCCTTTTCATATTGCGCGCTAGGATCGTAGGAGCTAACCTGCAAAAAAAATATTTCTAGGATCCTACATCCATTTGTTAGTCCAAATATTCTTTCTATGCATAGGTCTAACATATATTTCTCTATTCTTATTAGATCTACTCATGTCAAACCTTCTTTCATCTACCAGTACTATAGTTTTCGAGCTAGGATAGGATCTATCAAAAATATCTAGATCCATTCTTTAGAAACAAAATTTTCCACTTGTCTTACTTCTACAGAGAACAAATCTTTCATATCTAGAACTTTTCACTGCTCTTACCTTTATTAGATCACAAAGCTTTCAAATCTAGAACTTTTCATTATTCTTACCTTTATCAGAGCACAAAGCTTGCATATCTAACCTCTTTTATTGGCACAGAGCTTCACAAGTCAAGCAAAATGTTGTGAACTAGGGCAATAGATCTACGCACAGAGCTTTCTCAGTTTTAGGTCGAATATTTGCACAGAGCTTCTTCTTCCTCAGTTCCCAACAATCACAGTTTCGGCCCCAGCAACGAAACCATTTGTTGGCACAGGGGCAAACCCAGGGTTCAACGCTACAACAATGCACCAACAAAACCCTAACTATCGGCCCTTTCGACAACACCTGCGAAGCAGATGAAGTCTCACCCGAGGTAGAGGAAGGGGTGGTTGCAGGACTCATATGTCTGCAACCCTAGCTAGGACACAAATCTGTCATTCTAGTATTTAATAGAGGATTCAACAATAAACATTCATCAATATCTAACCAATATCTACTCCACAGATAAAACAGAGCATCGCAACATTCACCCAGATCTAATGTATCTAAGCACTTAGCATAAGGAATTAGATCAGATCTAGCATATTCAATCACTAAGCAGGTTCACAGAGGTCATATCTAGCATCCAGATTCATCATAAGCACAAAGTATAAACAGGTCTATCTATCTATCTATGTCAATCACTTAGCAGATAACACATAAGTACACCAACACATCACACAAAGCATAGAAACATAGCATATACATGGTTCACCCCCACCCTAGGGCTACGTCAACCAACTCTTCTTCTTTATTAGCTTCTTCAATCAGATACATGCACAGAGCCACAAAAGACTTACTCTGCATAGGAAAGGAGATTTGTGCACCTCGCTAGATCCTCCTTCCTTGTGTTACAACAACAAGCCCTTCACGGTCTGTTACAACCACTTTCACTTAGCTCTGGAAGTCTCTCACAGTATGCACAAAGCATTTACAAGCCACACTTTCACTTAGCACAACATCACATAGATGCCTCTTCTCTTTCTCCTTACATCGCCTAGACATCTATTTATATATTACAAAATAGGCCTAAGCATGGGTAAACCCATGGGCCGACATTCCCATACCCGTTACATATTCCCAAATCCCAAAAAGGACCCAAAAAGGGGTCGAGATCTCGCGATCTCTGCTTCATCTTGCGCTCCGTCTTTGACAGGCTGTCGAAGTCCAAAATGATCAAACTTGACCAAGGATCTCTCAAAACTTGGTCGAGGGCCAATAGGTTTCACAATTTATTACTCTATTACTAACTTTATGAATCTCCTATTTAAAAAGTATATAAGTATTAATTGAATCTTCTATTAAAAAAGTATGTAAGTGTTAGTTGAATATTCTATCGAAAAAAGTATGCTAATTATTATATTTGGTTGATTTTGTAATAAAATGTATGCAAATATTGGATTTGGTTAATGAATGAAAAAATTAATTTGAATGATTACTCCTATAAAATGTTAATTTTTCATTTATTTTAATGATGAATTTATAATAATTGTTCATTAAATTTATAATAGTTATATTTAATAATTTTTAGTATTTAAAAATTATAATTAATTAAATTTATTTAATTAAATTTAAATTATTAAATATGAAAACAAAATCATTAATAATAACTAATTTCAATCTTTTTTTTTCATGGTAGCAATTTATATACAAGCTTTATAGGGTTGGATTATGCTCAGGGACACCTTTAGAGGATACATTTCATGATTTGTCTTGTTTTCTTCTAAAAATAATTTGCTAATTTCTATTTTTTTTTAATTATTCACCCAAATTGTATGGGACAAAATTGTTTTACTCTAAAAGTTGTCAATATTTTCTTAAAAATATACAAATACTTAGAAATTGGAATACTTTTACAAGAATATCACCAAACATTTTTTAATTAGTATTTTAAGAATTAGTAAAATTGGTGAAGGTTTCTATACTTTTAGATAAATATGGTTCCTTAAAATTTTCCTTGATTCTGAAGTCCATGATAGTTGCACTAGTTAAGGTTGGGATTGTCATTTTTCAACACTACAAGTGTGATTCGAGAACCCATAGATGTTGCAAGAAGTTATTTTGTTTGAATTGTCCTTAGAAGTTCCATCAAAATAAGTATATATTTATTTTAATTTTGAATTTTTTAAACAATAAAAAATTTAATGTTTGATTTTTTAATATCATCATTTTTTTTAAATAAAATATAATTTAAAGTAAATCTTTACTATTGTATTATATGAATAGGTCATCAACTTTGTGATATCTCAATTAATTTTTAGTAATTCAAAGGTTAACATAAACACATGTTAATACAATACAACATAATGTTTCTATAATAAACAATAAACATGACAATACAAGTATATCAAAACCACATTTTATGCTTGTACTATTTAATGTATTTTCACTATGGTGGTTGTAAATGGTTGTTAACTTTTCATATCCAATATTATAAAATGAAGAAGAAAAAAACATAATTGGCCAATTATATATACCCATAATAAAATGACACGTCCACAATATAAATACCAAAACAAAGAATTTACATGTCACTCTTCGTTGCCATCACCCTAATTATCTTCCTCACTTGGAAATATAACATTGGTGTTTCTCAAAAGGATGTTTTGATATCAAACCATGTCTTGGTATGAACCACCAATCCTCATCCAACACATATGAGTTAAAAAACACTTGGTTGTAGTGTTTTGGGAAAACATAAGGCTCCTTAGTTTCAACCCTCATTTTTTTAGAGTTGATACATATTATCCCACTATCATGATCTTCCTTAACATTTCTCTGGTTGAAGGTATCCCACTACTTGAAACTAAAAATAAAACATTGAAAAGATGAGAAGTCCACTTGCATGATCTCATGCATCTTTCCAATGTAACCTAACTTCCCCTCCATTAGGTTTTGATTATGGTGGCTAACATGACTAGATTGATCTAACCAAACCTCCACCTTACAATTTTGTGTGGTGTGTCCATCATAGGCATCCTCAATGTGAAAACAATGTCCTTATGCCCACATAGATGGGAACAAGTACACCTGTAAAAATGAAAACAAAAGACAATGTCACGTGTGTAATAACCCAAACATTAATTAAAACATAAAACATGTTAGAATTCAAATGTGAGATATTATAAATTGAACTTAGTACTCAGAAAGGTTATTACAAAGTTGTTGCACCTTATCCCTATGTTTAGTGCATATAACTCTATCTCCATGTGGGTTGTGACTAGACATGGTATATTTCTCTGTAATATGGTCAACCACCCAATTGTTTGGACATATTTTTGGCATGTTTTCTTTTAAATTATTAAGATAAAGAATGCTTCTACCATTCAACCATTTGAATGATTTCCTGTAACTACACCATTTCCTTCTTTTCTCTTAATACAACATGACCCTTGGTTGTGTTTCCTCTGATCATAAAGAACGAATTTATTGATAGGAACAATTTCTAAATTCACTGATGTATACAAGAGTTCAAAACAAATAGTATGAGATCAAATATATATTACCAACTTTAGTGTAAACAATTTTTTTGTACAAATTTGACAAAATATAAGTGACTTACTCTTTATCATGCTCCTTTTTTTGTTCGTTTGGAGTAGCACCCCTTCCATTTTTCCATCATCTCATTGGTCATCCAAAACCACTTCCATTGGTGTGTCATCAATTTTCTTGTTGTATTCATTGGCATAATAGAATGACTGGTATACTATGTACCCCTCCACCATAGAGCCTTCTAGTTTTGTCTTTTATCGAACAAACCCCTTCAATTTTTTCATGTTCCTCTCTAAGAAGAACATCCAATGACATGAGAGTAATTCAACTTCATTAGGTAGGTGAATTATAAGATGGAATTGCAAGTACATAAAACTCATGGGAAGTTCATTCTCAAACATACAAACAATCTCAACTATCTCTCAATTCCATCGTGGAATGCTAGCCATATAAATCTCCTTTGATGTGATCCAATATACAAATGCAAATAATTTTGATATGACACATTGCAGGTCCTGGGAGAATTCATGGTCCACAAAACCATGCACAAGAAAAGGATAATGACACTACAAAATAGACACACAGATCATTAATTGTCATAAAAATGTGAGTGCATAGTATATTTTTACCGACACTATAGAAGAAGAATCATGTATTCGACATACATACCCCTAGAAGGTTCAAATGGTCATGTGATTTCAACCCCTAAAAATGTCCTTCTATAGTGAATTAACATTGTAGAGTTGACCCATATAAAGAAGGTTTCTTCGCACACAATATAACATCCTTCACCACAGAAAGATCATCTTTCTCCAAAATCCATGGGACATCACCTTCTTTAAAATACCAAGAGGGACCAACCTCTCCTCTAGTTTATTTTTTTGGATAATGTCTCTTTTTAGTATTCTAAGCAATAAGATGTCTCCTAACATCTAATGTGTCTCTTTTATTCAATTATATGTGCCTCCATAAAGAAGATGAAACATTTCTGAATATATGCATGTGATCTAGTAAGTGGCCAATATTAAGATGCAACCAATATGGAAGCTCATAAAATGAAGATTTATTTTTCATCCCAATGGACATTTTCTCAACATAGGTGTCAAAAAATTTCAGGATCATCGAACAGATGTTCCCAATTTGAATCAAACAATTCTGTCATTTCCTTCTCCTTCTCTATGTCAATATGTCAGTGTTTTTATTTCAGGTCTTCGAGTTCTCTCTGGTTTACCATTGAAAGTAGATGCAACTCTTCTATAAAGGTGGTATTCTAGGAGGAATACCATTGAGCAATCGTACATCAACTGTCTTAGGTGTTTGGACCACCTAGCTTATATACTCTACTTTATTTTCTTGGATAATGTCTCTTTTTAGTATTCTAAACAATAAGATGTCCCCTAACATATAATGTGTCGCTTTTAGTCAATGATATGTGCCTCCATAGAGAAGATGAAACATTTATGAATATCTGCATGGGATCTAGTAAGTGGCCAATCCTAATATGCACCTAATATGAAAGCTCATAAAATATAGATTTGTTTTTCATCCCAATGGGAATTTTCTCAACATAGGTGTCAAAAAATTCAGGATCATCGAACATAGGTTCCCCATTTGAATAAAAAAAAATTGTCATTTCCTTCTCACTCTCTATGTCAATCTGTCAGTGTCATTATTTTAGGTCTTCAAATTCTCTCTGGTTTACCATTGAAATCATATTTAAATCTTCTATAAGGGTGGTATTCTGGGAGGAATACCCTAAAAAACTCATACACCAACTTCCATAGGTGTTTGGACCACCTAGCCTATATATTAGGTCCACAACATTTACATCCATGATACCCTTTTGTTATAGGACCTACAATGTTATTGTATATAGATCATGTTAGTGTCAAAAATATAGTTGTATAAAATTAAATATGTCAAACAAACTTACAGATATAAACAAATCAATCAACATGCTTACCAAAGAAAACCCCTAGTCTCGAATAACCGTGCATGAGGTATGCACATAAAATATTCCATGCAATATAAAATACCTATCCATTGGGATGGGTCTTGATACATCATATATAGATATCCCTTCCCATAATTGACTAAATTCATCGATCAATGGTTGGATATAGACATCCATTCTCTTCACTTGTCTTCTACCCAGGACTATAAGAGCCATCATAAGATGTTTATTCTTTGAACAACCATATTGGGGGTTATTGTTATTGATCACTAACACGGGGAAAATAGAATAGTTAATTTTTTGGAGGGAATATGGGTTAACTTTGTCCATGGTTGAGTCTCAATCGTAGGCTTTGTACTTCATCCTTGAATTTATCGGGTAATGTATCCTATATATGCTTCATGGATATTGAATCTATTGGGATTCAGATAACTCCTGGATCACTTCTATGTGAGGCATGCCACCCTTGCAATACGACTAATTGTTTGCAACAAAAGATCCTTTGAATCCATGGAATTATAGGCATGTGCCTCAATATCTTATGATGAGGACCATGTGCATTACCCTTGTTTTTTATTTTTGGTACCTGTCATGCCCACATTCTGGACACATCTATTTGTTTGAATATTTATCTATTTATAGAATACAATCATTCAAAAATGTGTGGTATGATATGTAATCAACACCCAACATTTTCAACATTTTCTTTGCCTTTGTGCATCTATCGGGAAAGAAATTATCTCTCGGAAGTACCTTGTCTTTGAGTAACTTACAATTATTGGGAAATAGAAATGTACATTGTTATTAAGCATGCATAAAATCATCCATTTTCTTCCTTCATTATGTGACAATATTCCTTCAAAAATTAGGGGACTTAATGGTTAGTTACCTCAAAATTGTCAAGAAACACATGTCTGATATACCATACATTTATTTCAAGTTTTATAGTAACATTATTGTCCCTAGTTGGGTATAACTTCACCCCTTTCCAAAGAGAGGGGTGGTGGAAGCAGATTTCAGGGTTTCGAATAAAGTATCGACAATATATGCATCATCCTCTAGTTCATTTTTCTGGAATGCATGTAAAAATATTCCCTCCATGGTTTGGGTATCCCATAAGAAATCATCCATACCAACCTCTATATCATTAACTTCATCCCAAAAATGTGAATAACTAGTTTTACTATAGAGGTTTTGAATGGGTGAATCAAGTCATAGTGTGAGT
This sequence comes from Picea sitchensis, assembly GCA_010110895.2. Classification (NCBI taxonomy): domain Eukaryota; kingdom Viridiplantae; phylum Streptophyta; class Pinopsida; order Pinales; family Pinaceae; genus Picea; species Picea sitchensis. The sequence goes on along the minus strand of SNQJ01S0189334.1, from coordinate 6,820 downwards.
TCAATAGGTGGTTGATTCAACCATGCTCGGTATGCTTCCTTTCCAATATGTGCTTATTTAATAGCAAGCTTATGACTTGACATCATAGTGGGGTGCAATGGTAGATTGTAGACATGTCACTCATTGTCAAAATCCTAATTGTAAAAATATTGAACATTACATCGATAATATTAGTAACTCAATGAATTTAGTATGTTCAAACATTATACCAAACATTTATTAGAAACATGGAATTTTTTTCCCAATATTAAACATGCAACCAACCACTTTATAAAAAAAATGTTGAATTAAGAAATACATTTAAATTAGTTCCATTGAAAATCCAAAAATACAATTACTCAATCATCTTTTTCTTACATCCCAAGGGGACGTCTAAAGGTAGACCCAATTCAAGGTTTTTTTTACGAGTGGTTGGTGGTCTATGAAATTTTTATTTTATTAACAACTCGTCACCGAGAGAAAAATTGTGTATTGTATGCACAACAACAAATTTGGATGCCTTCCTTTTCATAAATAAATCTTTCTCATTGGAGTGTTCCTCAAAGGAACAATTTGCACTAAATAATCAACACCTGCAGCTATTTATGAATCCCGCAATGTTCCTATGAGTTGATGGAAGACCATCAACATATAACAAGTTTTTATTGTTAAAGTTTCCAGAAGCATAGTGGTTCTTTCACATTATATACATGGAAATACTATGTTTGTATTAACAATATTAAAGTAATCAAACCGACTATAAAAAGGTTCAAAAAATGGCATAAGTGCTACTAATTATTTGGGAGGAGAGAATACATGTGAAAGAATGAACAACCCAAGATTTGAAACATCTATTTTAGAATTCATAATCATATAAATATTACCACAAAAAGAGAATTTGGTTCCAACATCGGGCACATGCATGGAAGATGGTCAAGTGCCATAAAAATATTGTTTGTAATAGGTTTGGTATTTACTTTGTAGATGGATTAGAAAAGGGAAGTTATCGCTAACTTCCAACAATTGAACCAACTTTGGTGTGTACTTGGACATTTTTGCTCTCAACTCATATAATTTTTTGGATCTCCTAGTAGAGATGTTTTGGGTAATATTGATATCATACTTAGGCTCACTAGAACTCTCTATTATCTCAACAAAAGGAGATGGGTTGGTCAATTTAGGAGGAAACTTAGTTTATTTGGCTTCCAAATTTTCAAAAATGAGCATATGGAAGTGTTCCTACAAGTATTTTCTATATCACCTATTGGATTCTTGACGATAGTGGGAGGTATTAGTATGTCAATATTGGGTAGTCGATCATTAATACAATGGGACAATGTGACACATTGAGGGTTCTCCTTCAACCCTTTACATTTTGAACAACTACATACTACTTGCAGATTTTAACCTTGTACAATAAATTACAACAAACATATTCTTAATAAAAACAAAAAAATATACAATAGCACGCACACACACACTTTACATGTATATTTTACCCTGGAAACCCAAACCAAGAAAACCAACATCGTGTTTAGATCTACACCTCTAATATTCTATTCGCCATATATCTTCATTGTTTATAATACAATATATATAGAATCTCATAGCATCCAAAATCCCTAATTCATTGACCCAGATTAGTCAACAACCCTAATTCCTTAATTAAAGTTAGAAAACCATCGGCAAAAATCGTGTGCCAAAAAACCACTAAAAACGGACACAAAAACCGCCAAAAAATAAAATTTGGGGGCGTTGCCCCCAAACCCTGTGAATAGGGGGCTTCACCTCCCTGTGACCCCCCTCATGCACCTAGCGCAATGCAGTTTTTGGTCATTTCATGCTTTCACACATCCTTCCTAATGTTGGGGGGTTAAGACCCAGGGTTTATCCAAAGTTGACCAGCAAAAACCCCAAAGCATCAACATATCAATCCTCAACCAAGGCTGAAGAAAGTCTCACACAAGATGTTATGAGGATCACAAAGACCATATGGTCTTGTGTCAGGGATGAAGGGATAAACCCACACAGATCCATCTAGGTGGACAATCATAACATTCATTGTGGCTTACTTAACATATAACAAGACATAACATAAACAACACATTCATTCAGACACATAATTAACGCATCATAGGCTCAAAATCAATGCATCTTAGTATTCTCCTCATTCCATCAAGCATAGACATACATTAATAAAATCATATTTGAAAGAAACAGAGTCTCATATCCCATTAGAAAATTCCCCAAATTTATAATACATGGTGCCATGTGCATTCTTCTAGACCTTTAACACATGACAGACTCAGATTACAATTGGAGACATTAAAACACTACAAAGGCTCAGAGTGATCTCTTCAACAATGGACAATCAACAATGACCCAGTGAATCAACCGAGAGAGTAACATTATGAACCCACAACCTTTTATTTTCCATCCTTACTTCCTTTTATATCCTTCTTGGCTCTGGAGCTCTGTCTCTCTCATCTCTTCTCCACTCACTCTATTGACTAACAGTCTCGCATGCTTTTGTCATCTGCCTGCATTCCACATGTTGGTTGTGGAGACTGATTATCTTCCTGATTCAGAGGTCTTTGTTTTCATCCATTTTTATACCCCATGAAGACTTTACACCCCAGAATAATTTACACTCCTTCATGCAGGGGAGTGCAAAGGGGGGTTACCCCCTCTACGAGGTCTAGGGGAAAGCGTGTCTTTGGTGGGGGTTCGGGGGCAAAGCCCCCGAAGGAAAAATTTCCTTGTAAATGTATATTGTAATTTCATAGTAAATATGGGCTGTTCATTATAAGGTCGCAGATATGATGGTAGAAGTTATGTTAGGGTTTTTTTCCCTAGAAGGAAACACTCTTTTATGAGGGAAATGTATTGTGGCTATGCATTATTGTGAATATTTTATTCTGAGAGCAGAGACTGTGAGAGAGAGAAGAGGAAGTTATAGTGGGTGTGTTGTAGGTTGTATCCCTTCATTTGTTTGATAATAATAAAGGAAGGACATGGCAATTTCTCTGGTGGACGTAGCCCACACTAGGTGAACCACGTATATCTGTGTCTCTATTGTATTGTGTATCTTTTGTGTTTTATTTCCACATTTTTTTATTTTATTTCTCTGCGATCCTAGTTTTTCTAATAAATGGTATCAGAGAAAAAGGTAACTCACAGGAAAAGAGGGTTCCTGGTTCGAGTGGGAGAAATGGCGGAAGATGGAAAGATTAGGGTCAAGAAATTTAACGGCCAAAACTACCAGTTATGGAAGATGTATATGGAAGATTATTTATATCAGAAGGATCTATTCCTACCATTGGGTGGAATAACAAAGAATTCGATGGCCATGAAGGATGAAGAATGGGAGGTTCTTGACAGAAAGGCACTAGGAACGATACAGCTAAGCCTGGAAGCGTCGGTGGCTTTCAATATTTTGAAAGAAAAGACAAAGAAGGAGCTCATGGACACATTGGCTAAACTATATGAAAGCGTCCAATAATGTATTTCTAATGAAGATATTATTTAATATGAATATGTCAAAAGGTGGATCTATTACAGATCATTTAAATGAATTTAATACGGCCAGTAATCAACTAAGTTCTATAAAAGTGGACTTTGATGATGTGGTCAAGGCTCTTCCAATCTTGTGCTCATTGCCAATGGTTCATTTGGGTGATGATGCACCATGCAAAATTGTTGGAATGGGAAAGGTAAAAATAAAGCAAAGCAATGGAAACCAATGGTTGTTGAAAGAGGTAAGACATGTTCTAGATCTAAGGAAAAATATAATTTCAATAGGGCAGTTGGAAACTGAAGGTTGTGTATCCATATTTACAGATAAGGTGTGGAAGGTCACCAAAGGATCATTGGTGATAGCAAAAGGAGAGAAGGTAGGTACATTGTATTTATGTACTGGTAATATTGACTCTTCTATATCTTTAGCTTCTATAGGAGTGGATACAACATTGTGGAATCATAGGCTTGGACACATGAGTGAGAAGTGGATGCATATACTTCACAAAATAAATTTGTTTGCAAATCTTAAACAAATTGATTTGGATTTATGTGAGCATTGTGTTTATGGAAAACAGAAGAGAGTTGGATTTCTAAGAGTCGGAAAAGAAAAGAAGAGTGAAAGATTAGAGCTTGTGCATACATATGTATGGGGACAAACTCAGGTATCATATCTTGGTGGCTCTCTTTATTATGTTACTTTTATTGATGATGCAACTAGAAAAACTTGGGTTTATTGCATTCGATAAAAATGTGATTTGTTTTATACTTTTAAGAAATGGAAAGCTTTGGTTGAGAATGAGATAGGAAAAAGGTCAATGTGTCTCAGATTAGACAATGGAGGTGAATATTGTATCAAGGAGTTTGATGATTATTGTTCATACCATGGGATTCATAGAGAGAAGACAGATCCAGGAACACCACAAGAAAATGGTGTGTCAAAAAGGATGAACAGGACAATCATGGAGCATGCAAGGAATATGAGATTGCATGTTGGTTTTCTCTTACATTTCTGGGAAGATTTTGTAGATACTTTTGTTTACTTAATAAATAGAGAACCTTCAAGCTCTTTAGATGGTAGAATTCCAGAGGAGGCATGAACAGGTAAAAAGGTAAACTATTCTTTTTTGAAGACTTTTGGTTGTGAATCATTTGTCCATATTGATAAAGAAAATAGAACAAAGCTTGAGGAAAAATCCAAGAAGTGTACCTTTATTGGATATGGTGTTAATGATTTTGGTTATCTCTTATGGGATTATGAAAATAACAAAATCATTAGAAGTACAGATTCCATATTCAATGAGAAGTTCATGTACAAAGATCATTTGCAGGGAAAGAAACAGGAAAAAGAAAAACCATAATACACAGTGCTTGGTGAGATCACTCGAAAAGAAATTCCAAAGGTACCAGAAAATCAAAATGTACAACAACAGGATCAACGTGTACCTCAAACTCCTACAATTGTTTTTATAAGATCTACTAGGTTAAGTAGACCCCCAAAACGATACTCTCCTTCATTGTATTATTTATTGTTGACTGATTCTGGTGAACCGAAATGTTATGAAGAGGCAATGCAGGTAGACACCAAAAATAAGTGGGAGAAAGGCATGAAAGAGGAAATGGATTCCTTTGTAAATAACCAAACTTGGGACTTGGTTCAATTTCTTGTAGGAAAAAGAGCATTTCAAAATAAATGGGTTTACAAGTTGAAGGAAGAAGATGGAAGAAAAAAGCAGTACAAGGCTAGACTTGTTGTAAATGGGTTTGCACAAAAGAAAGGTATAGATTTTGATGAAATATTTTCTCTTGTTGTTAAAATGACTTCAATTAGGACTATTTTAAGTCTTGTGGCAGTAGAGGATTTTCATCTTGAACAGTTAGATGTAAAAACAACTTTTCTCCAAGGGGATTTTGAGGAAGAAATTTATATGCAGCAGCCACAGGGGTATGAGATCAAAGGGAAGGAGAATTTGGTATGCAGGTTGAATAAAAGCTTGTATGGCCTAAAGCAAGCTCCAAGGTAGTGGTATTTGAAGTTTGACAGGTTTATGACAGAACAAGGTTATAGTAGATGTCATTATGATCTCTGTCTGTATTTTAAAAGGCTAGAAAATGGAAGCTATATTATCTTGCTATTGTATGTAGATAACATGCTTGTTGCAGGGTCTAATATGCAAGATATAAATGTGCTCAAGAAAAAATTAGCTAATTCATTTGCGATGAAGGATTTGGGTGCTGCAAAGAAAATCCTTGGTATGAGAATAACAAGAGACGGGGAAAATAACAAATTGACATTGTCTCAGGGTGAGTACATATAGAAGGTGTTGGAGAGGTTTAGAATGCAGAATGAAAAACCAGTTAGTACACCTTTGGCCATGCATTTCAAATTAACTAAGTAAATGTGTCCCAAGACACAGGAGGGGATAGAATGCATGTCCATGGTCCCTTATTCATCAGCAGTTGGCAGCTTGATGTATGCGATGGTTTACATAAGACCAGATATTGCACATGCAGTTGGAGTTGTGAGAAAGTATATGAACAATCTAAGTAAAGAACATTGGGAGGCAGTCAAGTGGATTCTTAGGTATTTGAGAGGTACTACTACTCATGCATTATGTTTTGAAGGTTCAGACATTGTTCTACATGGATATGTTGATTCAGATATGGTAGGTGACAAAGATAGCAGGAGGAGCAGCACAGAGTATGTTTTTACTATAGGTGGAACAAAAGTAATTTGGATTTCGAAAATGTAAAAGGTTGTTGTACTTTCAACAACATAAATAGAGTATGTTGTTGCTACAGAGGCTAGTAAAGAAATGATTTGGTTACAGAGGTTTATGGAGGAATTAGGAAAGAAGCAGGAGAATAGTAGGTTTTACTGTGACAGTGAGAGTGTCATTCATCTTGCAAATAACTCATCCTTCCATTCAAAGACTAAGCATATACAACTCAGGTACCATGTCATATGATCCATTTTGGAAGATGGACATTTGAAGTTGGAAAATATACACACTAGCCAGAATCTTGTAGACATGTTAACTAAGGGAGTAACCAGGGAGAAACTGAGTTCCTTCTTAGTTTCAGTTGGTCTTCAAGAATGAAGGTGAAGATGAGAAAATTTATAGGTCCAAGAAGGTTCATAGTCCAACAGATACAACAACAGTGAAAGTTGTTGAGATTAGTATCCAAGTGGGAGATTGTTGGTTGTGGAGATTGATTATCTTCCTGATTCAGAGGTCTTTGTTTTCAGCCATGTTTATACCCCATGAATACTTTACACCCCATAAGAATGTACACTCCTCCACGTGGGGGAGTGCAGAGGGGG
>SNQJ01S0189331.1:0-18239 GCA_010110895.2 Picea sitchensis | reverse complement strand
TTTCCATTTGCATTCAATATGTAGGTAAACTCAAATCTACATCACAATTTACTTGTGGGGTTTTCAACTACATTGCTTTATCTTCCTACAGTAGTAATCCAAACCACAACACAAATCTTCTTTAAGAATTGACTAGTCATATCCTTCCATCTAGTATACTTTCGGGAACTAGTATTCATAATAGTAACGAGATGCAGCAAAGATAATCCATTCCGAACTAGTAGAGAGACATTCTAGCAATTTCTAAGTTTGCAATAGGATGCATTCGATCTTTCGTCCTTAGTATTATTTCTAACAGATACATTATATCAAGTATGTAACCATTTAACATTCAGCTAGAGAAGGGAAAGATATAACATATATGAAATAATACGCTGAAAGACAAAGGGAATAGCCACGTTCCTCTGAATCATAGAACAGGGCAGCCAAACTACTTACCCGATTCACCCCCTAGCCTGACCATGAATCCATGAGGGAGAACCTGGAAAAGATTCTCTTCATATATGTCCTACATCTCTAGTAGTTTTTCCCTTTCCTCACACTCAACCAGTGTTCATAACAGCAAGTAAATCAAAGTCTCCTTTCCTAGCATACTTGGCAGCATCATGCCTCCTCTTATATGTTATTTATCATTTTCCCAGGTCTTTTCGCTCCCTTGGAAATTTTGGCAGCTTTCTAAATCCCTGATTTTCAGGGGCTGCCAATGGCCAAATCATTGATTTTCCACTTGTAATAATTAGCCCAGAGGTAGTTTCAACATGTTCCCCACTCATGGAGTCATGGTCAGCTAAATTTAACATGGTTGTTCAATTTGTCCTCCTGCAATCAATATAAAATATTTTGTTTCCATACAAGTGTCATAGTCAAATATTTGGTTGGGTCAAATCAGGTCTCTGCCCAACAGTCAAAATAATTAATTACATTTACCAAATTCGAAATTTAGAATTGCCATAAATGGAAAATTAAGAATTAAAATTTACTAAAACAAATACAAATTTCGAGCATTTTTAAATTTCAAAAATATTTTATTTTGGGTGATGTCCATAGAGTCTTTGTAGATTTTTGCAATATATTTTGTTTGTTAAAAACAAAATTCTAATAATAGATACATTGTTGGGGAAATAACTCATTATCATCCTTTTCATGTTTAAAGGAACATATTGTTAAACAATTGTCAAATTGATATATCAAATCTTAATGGCTTAATTTTAAAAATAATCATTGGAAAGATAACAAGATTATTTACAAGTTTTGTTTTTCTTGTGTCACAATTATAAGAAATAAAAAATACTTGTGTATGCAGAAATTGAAGAACTTGTCAAAATATATTTTTTTCTCATAAAACAAGCAAAATAGACCCCCATCTTCATCATTTTACCCCCTTCCATTCTCATCATGATGACATGGGATATGCCATGCATCATAGTTGTCTGTCTTATGACCTTCATGTACAGTCTCATGAAATATTACATCTCTACCTCCAAAACAATTATGTGTGTAAGGATAAAACATTATGTATGCTTTATGATTAGAACAATAACCAATGAAAATGTATTTAATTGATTTTGCGTGTTCCTCCCATCTTTAGAGATATGCAAAAAAATTCTTCCAAATATTCTTAAATGACTTAGTGTAGGTTTACAACCATAAATGGCTTCAAAGGAATTCCACATCTCATTTAATTGGCCCACATCTCATTACTTTATTTTTTACATAATGAGAACTTTTTTGGTCAAGTAATTGGCCCACATCTCATTACCTTTTACGTTCTTTAATTTTCTATAGCACAATAATCATGAGTTTAATTCATTACCACTACATGGCTACCTTATCCAACCATCTTGTTCGGACCCATATAGAGGGTTGTCCATCACGAAACTTTATTTATGGTGCCTTTATTATAAAACATTGGACATTTTATCCAAGTGGTGGATTCTAGGCCACTTGTGAAAATGTTCTAAGAGTTTCACAAATCATTTTCCTTCAATACCATCACAACCTTGTCTTTCAGGCCCCAAAGATAGCCACTTTTGAGAATTTATGTATTTCATTGCTCAACATCATTCTCACCTTCAAAACATAAATATAGCTTTTGTTATCATATGTGACATCCATTTCCATAATGTATGTCCATAGAGTTCAACATTGTGGGGATGTTCTGTAATTCTTCCTCGGTTGATTCTTTATGATTTTCCATTTTGTTTGAAACCAATTTATCTTCAAATTAATCCTCACATAGAAAATATATTCCAATTTTTAATTGGAAATTGTAGCATCAGACTAGCCATGCATGTTAATAAGATGGTGTTAGGTACCATATGTGTAATGACATACAAAATATTGGAAGACAAGCGTAGAGAAACAACACAATAGATGAAACCACAAAAAAAAATATATCTTTATTGATAGGAAATAATGTTTACTTTCCTCTTTGAGGAGGGAAACCTCTAGCATAGTAATGCTCTATTACAATAATTCTCAATAAACAATTTATCATGCCCTCGAATCCTATTTATACTAGGATCTATCTACCACAGAAAAATCTAGAGGAAGATCTTCTAGAAGCGAAAAGATTCTATTAGGTCTTCTTACGTTTCAATTATTCTTCCTTATTACTAGGCCTTATTATTATTGGCCTTTATTACATGGAAAATATATTATTCTACCTATATAAAGGGTTAGGTATGTTGGGTCCCTAACATTCAGTCATCATTAAAAAAATCTTTGTCCTTAAGGCTTGAGATGTGTAAATTTCTATAGAATGGTAGCTCTCTCCTAGGTGGCATCTCGAGTTGTATCTTTCCCATGTAATACAAATTCCATGATGATGCAATGATGGAGATGATGCTCTCATTGGTGCAATTGCTTGTGGATGTAACCAGATGGATACTTTTTCATCCAACTCAAGGAGACTAGTTTGAGCATGGCTCTTGGTTCCCAATCACCTTCTTTAAGAAGGAGACATGAAAATGGGATGAATTGTAGAATGAGAGGCTTGGCAAAGCTAACTAGTAGGTGACCACTCCCATGTTCTTGAGAAATGTATAAGGTAAATACAATTTATCCACATGTGTCTAACAATGTTCAACAATGACTGAAGTCTTCTTAAAAGTTTGTAGTCGAAGAAGAAGCCTACGGCCCTTCAACAAATTGTCATTCAAAATGACCTTGGTCTTCTTGTTCTTCATGTGATTCCAAGCCATTACCAAAGTATCTTTGAGGGAATGATGAATATCATCTCAAGCTGTAAGTTTGATCAACCTCGCATGAACCTTGAGACCCACAGCATGTATGAGAGTATTGAAGGTGGAATTTGTCCATATAATTATTAAAAGGAGTCATCACGAGGTAGCAATTGAGTAAGAGGTGTTGTACCACCATTCAACTAGAATTAGCAGTTGAATTGAATTTTCCATTCATGAAAAGAAACACAAGCTATGTTTCCAAAACTTGTTGACAACTTAATTTCACCATCAATATGAGGATGATAGGATGTTGTTGGAAACAATATAATGAGGTAGGAAATGAAGCTTGAGCTTTCGATCAGTGAGAAACATTGAGCCATGATGGAAGTGGAAAATGGGTGTTGAAGAGCATATAAATAAGCATGCTTTGAAATACGATCAAGTACCAACATGATGACTCAATTATTTCCCCGATTTAGGTAATACAACAATGAAATCCATATAAATAACCCTCCAAATGTGGGTGGCATGGGAAGTGTTTTTAGTGAGCCATGGGATTTGACTATTTCTCCCTTGTTTTTTTGGCATGCATGACATTCCTCCACAAAATTGTAAGTCTATTTGTACCATCCCAAAAAGAATAACGTTTGACCCTATCATAGGTTTTGGTAAACACAAAGTTCAAACTATAGATTGTAGCATGAAGCTCATAAAGTACCGTGGTTTTAAGTTTTGACTTTTTACTTAAATACATATGGCATTTCTATAGAAGCTCATCATTTTCAAAGAGTACCCTAGGAAAAATGGAGAATTAATTACAATTGTTGGATCATACATGAAATTTTGGTAAATTTTAATCATTCCTAGAGAACAACTTGGAGATATTGGTACAATGAAGGAAAGGGGAAAGAGGAGCCCTTCATATTCATATTTTCTTGAAAGAGTTTAAAACCACATTTTTTTTCCTTTTTTTGTAAATGATCTAATAATATTGAAATATCTTAAAAGTCACCCATTTTGTTGCTCTGTGAAAGACTGTTGATTCAATAAATACTTTAGGCTCTCATGGTATATCTTAATTTTGGAAGTGGTTCCCCAATATATAAGGGCACCAGAGATCCACTTCACTCAAAATAACCAACATTTCCTTTTCATATATTGATTGGTCCAAAAGGTGGAGCCATATTTCATGGGACTTCTCCAATTCCTCTATCTGCAACATGACATTCCAGGACAAATATATTTGTGAAGTCGAGAGGGGAGAGGACATGAGTGGTGCACATAGCCTCTTTCAAGACTTGGAAGGGAATGATAAGTTGTTGGATTCCAGGTGAAATCATTCTTTTTAAGGACAGTGGCAGTGCCACAATTTTTTCCATAATTCTTAGCAAACTTCCGATGTGTGTGTTAAACCCATAGAAACCATGCAATATTTTTTAGAGTCTTAGGGGGAAACCAATCCTTCCTTCATAGCTTCAATATTCATAGGATTCACCCTGACACCATCCTTCCCAACAATATAATATGTAATCCAACTTTCGAGGCTCCAAAGGTTCCTCTTTCTATGGGATCCATAATATTAATAATGACTCTGATGATAAAAGGGTGAGTTACCCGTTGATGATTTGGAACCTCTTACAAAAATATCATGGTCCTTAGACTATATTACAATATTTCATAGAATATCTTTATGGAAACTTCATGGACATGTCTCTTGGAATTATCCTTAGATGATAAAACATATCCCTACTACCCCTTGCAAATCAAGGACTCAACCTTGTAATTATGATCCATAATGAAGAAGGATGTAGTGCATGAATCCATCTCTTTGTTCCCTCATGAAATTTGTCTTTCATGAAGTGGTAAAGAAATATTGTTTTTCATTTTGTAGATTGAAGAAAGAGCATCGTTAGTGAGCACATGGAGAAGTACCACTCAACTCCTGGGAATATTTTCGGAATCTCAAACGTCGGGAGTTACTACGAATATTTTGGAAGCACATGAAACTCAGCGTCGGAGATATTTTTGGAAACTTGCGCACGAAATACCGCCGAAAAAGTATTCTGAAACCGCGCTTGAACAATTGTGAGGGAAGTGGAAGTTTCCTCACAACTTTGGAATGATACTAGACTAAGATAGTTGTTAGGTTACATTTTCGAGTACACAAGTAGTGAGAGAGGGAACACTAAGAACCCTACGAGATAAATAGAGGAGTTTTGTATGCCCAAATGAGGCTAGCTGAAAATTAGTAGGAGATTTATGTGGGTTTGTAGTTGTTGTTTGATGAGTAGTTCATAACCTTTTTGAATGAATACAACATGGAAAATTGATCAGTATTGTGGATGTTGCTTTATTGTACAATTTCCTATTGTTGTTGTTGTTTTGTAAATGAATGTATGGATCTGTGAATGATAGGACAAGTTTCAATTGTTTCACTTCTATTGAAATCGATGCAAGGTGTGCATGTGAGGAGAATCTGAGAACACGTTAGTGAGATTTGTTTGATTCACGAATCTAGGAAGAGACAACATAGAAACTGTTTGCAAGGAGTAAAAAGTGATTGTTGCTAGGTGTGCACAGTCATCTGCAAGAACTTAAAACTTGTGTAAGAATCTGAATGCAAAGGTGTGCATCGAGCAAGGAGAGAACACCAAGAGGGTGAGAATTTCTTTTAAATAAATCCTTTGAACTGAATTTATAGAAATCTTGATAACACAAGGAGTGTGTGGAATTTGAAACCCTTGGGACCAGATTCAGAAGAGATATCACTTTTCATATGTGTTAATGAGATCAAAGAGTCAGAATCACAGTCAGAGAAGAGGTCAAAAACCTTTGGAGGATTAGAAAATATTCTAAGTGGAAGAGATCTCAAGCTCGGAGGAGGAGTGGCGGGGAGGAGGAGGGCTGACAAGGTGAATGAAATTTGTCTTCCGCACATAGGAGAGAGAACCTTTCAAGGTTTGAGACTTGAAACTTTGGAATTTTGGAGTTCTATATTTCTGAAGTGAAACCTTAGTGGTCGATCATCCAAAGAGGACTTGAGCCATCGGATCATCTGAAGTGAACCTCAAGCATCGGATCGATCAAGCAATTATGAGTCATTAGGTATCATGAGCTCAAAATGAAGAAAGTTTGAGAGTTGAGATCCCTAAAGCATGAAGAGCCAGAGAGCCAAAACGAAGTTGGATCATTAGATCTAGAGGGTATGTGTACATTGGTGCATTGAGATCTAGAGGAAGGGGAAAATGAGAGGCGTTGAAATGCCCAGATCTGAAGAGATGAAGTGCAAAGGAGGAAAATCGATCTACTAGTGGGCCGCTTGTTAGCAGTTAGAGCTCTAGAAAATTTGTCATTCAGGATTTTCATTTTGAGAAATGAGATTACCGAAGTCTGAAACCCCAGAAGGAGATATCGGCCGTCGATGAGGGAGGAGGACCAAAACCGTTGGTCCGAGTTGAAAGGTCAAACACAGGAAGTGAATATAGGAGCATTGATTGTGAGGACAAGTGTCCATGAATCATCATCTCTAGAAATATTGGAGCAGAAAGGAAGCGAGGTTTGAGTTTTGAAAACAAGTCACGGAGATCCTTGAAGAGATATGGACCCACTTGATCCCAAATAAATATATCTAGGTTTATTCGTTAGAAAACCCGTCAATATATTACAATACGATGGTCATCCTACGCATATAGGACATAAGGTACTTTTCCTTCTGAGGTTGAGAAGTGGCGAATTGAGTTGAGGCGATGGTCTTAGAAAAAAAGATGCATGGAGGTTGGTGAATATCAGGGAAAAATCTTTGACCCCAAAACCACTCTCCAGAGTGCTCCCAAAATTGTGCATGAGCATTAGGTCATGTAAGGTCACATATGAGGAGGGCCAAAAGCATGCTACTAATTCTAAAGATTTTGCAGAACACGAAGAAGGAAAGGTTTAAGTGCTCGTGAAGACACAAAGAAGAGTTGAGAGGACACATGTCTATTTATAATGAAACGATAATTTTTAGAGTCATTGACTCAGTCGAGGATCATTGGGGAGGTTGTGCGGTATAGGAAGCGGGTGTGTAGCAAGTGGTATCAGTTGGAATTATTTCTTGTAGGCAATGACAAGAAGGAGAACAAAAAGAAATCAAAGTTGTACTTTGTGTAGCCGGATAGTCAACCTGATACCGACAAGGAGATGAGTGGAACCACATTTATATAATCAGGTTGTAGAAAGGGAGATGAGAACTATGCAATAGTAGAAGTGGAGGCATTAGAGGGGGAATCACTGTATCTTTGGAGACATCAGCGATGAAGAAGCGAATAATTATAGTGAAGAAGCTATGGGAGGAAGGATATTCTTGAAGAATGCTAGCGAGGAAAGTTACTATATTAGGAGGCTGAGCCAAGATAGAGTCCCGATGTCTGAAAAGAGGAAATTTAGATGTTGAAAATGAGTTCTTACGTGGGTGAGGTCCATAAAATTTGTTTTGACTATGAAGATGTCGATGAGACAAAAAGGTGAAACATGATGTCACTGGATAAAGGGCATGTAACACTATGGTGGGATGAGCTACAAGAAGAGAGGGAGAAGCAAAAAGGCAAACAAAAGATAAATAATTGGGACATAATAGTAGCCAAGATGAGAATGAAGTTCATGCCCAAATATTATTAGATCAATCCTATTAGGGAAGTTGTAGAGACACGATACAAAAGAGGTGTAGCGGAGTTAAGGAGTACATAGAGAGTTCTATAGACTAAACATAGAAATGGATAAAGGAGAAAGATGAATAAAAGTTTCAAGATATATAAATGGGCTGATATATGAAATCCGGGATAGGCTGACATGATATGCAGTAAGGACAGTGGAGGATTATTATCAGTTTGCATTGAAGGAATAGGAGAAGTTGGCCATAAAATAAAGCCATCGAGGAAGAGGTAAAGACCCTTCCCCAAACAAAGGCAAGGTAGTTACCATGACAATGAACATAAGTCTAAGGATGAGAGTGACAAACCACATAGTCACTCAAAAAAAGGAGGAAGCTCCAGAGGGAGGCAGGGTGGTGGAATAGGTCTTCCTAGAAGGGAAGAGGTAGAAGAAGAGAAGGATAAGTAGGATGTTATGCTTGTGGAAAGATAGGGGCACATGTCTTGGGAATTTCCCAGAGAAAAATAAAAGAAAGAATAAGGTGAATCTCATTTGAAGCAAGAGAGAAGGGATGTTGAAGCGAGAAGGAGGCGAGAGGATGGAAGATCCACGATGTTGAGGAAGGTTATCTTAAAACCAAAGAAACGAAAAGGTGAAATCCATTGCGGAGGAACAATATCACGGGATAGCTTGCAATACTAAAGACCACGACATCTGAGGTGATAATTGATGAGTAGGAGCGACAACTTAGTATCCTGAGGATGGTGGAGAAATTGGGTTGGAGACAAGCACATCACGGAAACCATATAAAGTATCATGGTTGTAGAAAGAAGGACTGCAGGGTATGGTTACTAAAAAGAATTCTTGGTTTGAATTGAATAGTAAGGATATGAGAAATTCCATAGATGCTTATGCCATATTTTTTGGGAAAACCATGGGAATTTGACAAGGCTGTGATTCATGATGGGAGAAGGGCAAAATACACCCTAGAGAAGAATTGTAGGACACACATGTTGTTGTCAATAAAGGAGAAAAGAAGGTGAAAGAGGAATCCAACACAAACATTTGACTTCTCTCATGAGTGGGAAGGAAATCACAGAAGAAGTCAATAAAGAATAGAAGGTGTAGTTCGTTGTGGTGAGGAAGCCGAAAGTTATCCTTACAAGTTCTTTGATGGATGATTTGCCTAAGAAGTTCAAAATTATTGGATAATTTTGTTGACATAATGGTGTATGAGATTCCTAACTCATTTCCACCCATCATAAGTATCAACCACCATATCGATTTTATACCAGGAGAAGTCTACAAAACAAATTGCTTATCTGATTGACACCCTCGAGAAAATGAGGAAGTGAATAACCACGTCTAGGAATTCTTAGACAAGGTTTTGGTGAGAGAGATCTTGATTCCATGTGAAGTACCAACTTTCCTGAGTCCAAGGAAGGATGGAAGATGGAGAATGTGTGAATACTTGAGATACATTAACAACATCACCATGAGGTATAGATTTCCTTGCTAAAATGGGCTTGGTTATTAAATTTTAAGTGGATAAATTTTCTTTTCTAAAATAGATTTGAAGAGTGGATATCTACCCGAGGATTAGAATGAGAGAATGATATGAGTGGAAGACAACTAAGACAAATGAAGGTTTGTACAAGTGTCTTGGTATTCCATTTGGATTAACAAATACCAAGGTACTTTTTGAGGTTGATGAATGAAATCTTGAAAGATTTCATTAGCAAGTTCATGGTTATGCTCGGATGATATACATGCTAAGTAGGACTAAAGGGGATCATTTTAGACACCTGGACCTAGTGATGAGGAGACTACAACAAGAGAACTTGTTGATAAATCTGAAGAGTCCTCTCTTTTATGAAGACATAAGTCATTTACTTGGGCTTTGTGATCTCTTGAAATGAACTGAAGATGGATAGAGGAGAAGGTGAAAGAAATCAAAGAATGGTCATGACCAAATAATTTGTCTAAGGTAAGGATCTTCCATGGATTAGAAATATTCCATAGGAAGTTCATCCAGTGCCAGTGGAATTTGTGCACCAATAGTGGATACAGTGAAGAAGAGACAAAAATATTTTAAGTGGACAAAATAATCCAAGAAAAGATTCAATATATTGAAGGGGAAAAAAACATAATGACCATTTCTGGTCTTGGCATTTTGAAAGAACATTTTGGTGGTCTTGATACAAGTGGAGTTACAATTGGAGGCGATTTAGGCAAGGGGATAATAGACCTATACCCTATTTACATTGAGAAGATAGATGAGACCAAAGAAAGTAATCAAATATGACAAGGAGTTTATTCCATAATTCAAGCCTTGAAGAAATGGAGACATTACCTTGTCCCATAAAAATTTGTCTTGTATAAAGGTGATAGCAGGCACTTACAATTCATAACTAGACAAGTTAAATTGAATCATGGGCATGCAAATGGGTTGAGTTTATGAAAAAAAAAAAAAAAAAAAAAAAAATATTGTTGGGAATGCTAATAATGTTGTTGATGCATTAAGCAAGATATGTTTGATTCTATAGGAGGGTCAGTGAATATAGGGTTTGGTACCTGGGATATGTATTGTGATGTAGTTCAAGGAAGCATACAAAAGCGTGTGTGAATCTTGTGTTGGGAGGCAAGCTAAGAGGACAAAAGTATATGATTCAAAGAGGATTGTTGTTCAAGGAAGTGGTTGTCAAAACAAAATTATCAATGAGGGATAACCTTTGAAGGAAAATAATAATGGAGGTCTAGGTGGACATTTTGTAGCCATGACAAAAAGTTTACGATTGAAACTGAGTTCATCTTATTTTCCATTTATAAGGGCTCAAAAAGTGTCTGATTTGTGAACAGATGAAATATATGCCAACATGAAAAAGGAAAAGGACAAAACATTGGATTGTATCAACCATTTGTCCAATACGGAGAGGCCTTGGGATGCAATAATTATAGTTTTGTGTTAGGACTTCCAAAGACACATAGAGGAACGTTCATATTTGTTGTAGTTTGATAAGGTGCACAAAGATGCTTTACACTTTATCCCATGCCGGAAGACCTTTAGTGATGCAACACATGTTGAAATCTATTTTTCAAGGAAATTGTGAGAGACTTCATAGCTACCCAGAAACATTGTCTCGAAAAAAAACACAAAATTTGTTGGTCATTTTTGGGAGAACTTGTGGAAGAAGTTGGGAATGAATTTTCCTTCATCTCCAACTTATCACCCTTAGACAAATGGAAAGACTAAGGTGGTGAAGAAAAGTTTGGGAAACTTATTGAAAAGCCTTGTTACTGAACACCATAACTAGTGGGATCAAATTCTTCCACAGGAATAATTTACATACAATGACTCACCAAGCAGGAGCACTAGAAAGAGCCCATTACAAATATTCTATGGAATGAAACCCGGTGTCTTGGTTGAGGGACTTGGAAGAGGGTGAGATCAGGAGCACTAGAGAAGAAGAGTTTGTTGAAGAAATGCAGAAGCTCCATAGCCATGTGGAGGATAGTTGCATATTTTTAACAAAGAGTACAAGCACAGAGATGATAAACATCTTAGGGAACTTCAATTTGAATTTGGATATAGGGTTCTTTATATCATGAATGAAATGTTTTAGAGTAGGGAACATATAACAAGTTAAAGATGAAGAAGATAGGTCCATGCAAGATCTTGAGAAGTTTGATGCAAAGGACTATGAGATTTAGTTGTGAGATGATGTGGGCATATCGACCATATTCAAGATTCGAGACTTGTACCCTTACATTAAACATGACATAGAGGGATCAGAATATCAAAGAGAGAAGATTTAGTGGGAGAAATAAATGCCTATAGCATAAATACCTTAGATGGAGAATATTGTTGATTAGAGAATTGACAAGAAGAGCGGGAGGAAGACCTATCTTGAAGATCTGGTTAGTGGAAGGGACACCCAATAGATTATGCCAGTTGGGAAAATGAAGATGACATCCAAAATCATGGATATTTAGTGTGGGAGCTCATGCACGAGGAGTCCATGAATATTTTCAAGGGAGTATGATGCATGAGCATGGATTAAACACCTGAGGCGGGACAACTCAATGCTGAGAATCTTTGAAATCTCAACTTGTGGCAGTTATAATGAATATTTGGAGGCAACTTGAACTTCGAGTGGGAGAAATATATTTTGAAATGCCTTTGCAGAACTCAGCTTTTGAAAAAATATTGTCAAACATGCTTGAACGATTGCGAGCGAAGTTAGAGTTTCCACTCTTGCTCTAGAATGCAGCCCCGGACTAAGATAGCCATTAGGTTAGGTTTTAGAGAAGACAAGTAGTCGAAGGGAACCCTAAGAACCCTGAGAGTTAAATAGAGTTTTTGTACACCCCAATGTGGCTAGCTACTAGTTAGTAGGATATTTTAGAGTTTGTAGTTGTTGTTTGATGCTAGTTGTAACCATTTTTATTTTTAATGAATACATGAGAGGGAAAATTGATCCAATGTGTGTGGATGCTTTTATTTCTTGTGAATTTATTGTTGTTGTTGTTTCTGTAAATGAATGTATGGAAATGTGAATGTTAGGATAAGTTTCAATTTTTCCTCTTCATTTGAGAAATGCAGTTTAAAGTGTGCACTCAGCATAAAGGTGTGCTCATAGAATGCAAGGAGTGCGTGACAAGATCTATTTTGATTCTGAAGCTTTCAGAAGAGATAGAATGAAACTTATCCTTTCTGAGGAGTGCACAAAGTAGTATTGCAAGTTATTACTGTCGTCTACGAACTTAAAACTTGCGTAAGAGTTGGTTGCAAGGTGGCCATCAAGCAAAAGGAGGATGTCGGAAGGGCAAGAATAATTTCTTGTGAAATCGTGGTGAGTTTATCAAAATCCTGAGAATGAAAGGAGTGCATAGGAATTTGAAACCCTTTAAGCACCAAGATCCCGAGGAAGAGATAGCACTTTCATAAGTGTTGAAGAAATTCAAGAGTCAGACTCTCAGGAGAAGCAAAGGTCAAAACACTGAAGGTTCTAAAATATTCTAAGTTAAAAGAAATCTGAAGTTCAGTAGGAGGAGAAACAATGGTCATTGGATGGCAAGACAAAGGATCAAAAGTCATTTGATTCAAGAAAAGGTGTAAAATATTTAACGCTTCACGCATAGTAGGAGAGAGAACCCCTCAAGGTTTGATACTTGAAATTTCCGAAGCCCAAAGTTCTGAGTATAGAAGTGAAATCTCAATCATTCGATCATCGAGGCAAAATTGGACATTAAATCATTTGAAGTGGACATCAGGTGTTGGATCAAACAAGCGAATTTGATCCTTCAAGTATCGTTAGCTCAGAAGGAATCAAGTTTGAAACTTGAGATCCACGAAGCGCGAAGAGCGAGGAGATGAAGCGAAGATGGACCATTTTGATCTAGAGGGGTACATGGTAGGTCATGAAGATATATAGAATTAAAGGTGAGGCATTTAAAACACAAGAAGCGCAGAAAATTTGAAGATGCGAGAGTTTGTCAAATCTATCAAATTGTGCAGCCGTGGTCCTTGAAACTCAAGAAAAATTTGTCGTGGGATTTTCGGTTTGAGAACTGAGATTGTCGAGGTCTGAAACCCAAATTAGATTTCAACCATCGATCGAGAGGAAGCACATAGTATTGTTGATCCGATTTGAAAGTTAAAACGCCCTAAGTGAAGGGATCGGTGATTTTGAGGACAGAATGTCCACAGATCATCAACTCTTGAAGATTAGAGTACGAAAGGAGGCGAGGTTGAGGTTTCAAACACCCAAAGTCTAGAATCACAAAGATATCTGGACTACTTGTCCCAAGAAATATATCTTGGTCATCCATTTGAGAGCATCGTCAATATCGTGAAATTGACAGTCATCTCGCACATCGGGGATAGAAGGTGCTCAGCCTTTATGAGGTTGAGGGCAGGTCAAGATCAAGGCTTGATGGTATTAAAGAAAATACATGTGGAGGATGATGAAAGAGCATCATCAACAGGCATGCATGGTAGGACAACTCAACACCTAGGAATCAATTTGAAATCCCAATGGCGGGAGTTACTGCGAATCGTTTGGAGTCGATTGAAAATATGGAAGAAGATCAAATGCTTGGGGGCGGATGATCACGAGTGATCTAGGAGTTTCACCCCAAGTCTTGAATGCTTGAGAATTAGGTAGTAGTTGGGGTTTGTTTCATTTCACGAGTAGACAAGTAGTGGGGACCCTAAGGACCCTCTCAGATAAATATAGGTTTTGTACGTCCAAATGAGGTTGCTGCGAGTTTGTAGGAGTTTTGAGTTTATTTATTGTTTGATAATAGTTGTAGCCATTTTATTTTCTTAATGAATATAACAGATAAAATTGATCCAAATGTGTGATGTTCTTACTATTTGTGATTCTCTACTTGTTATTGTTTTTCATAAATGAATGAATTTTTTTATGAATGGATGAAACTATGAGTGTTATTATGAGTTTTAAATTGTTTCTCTTTGTTGAGTGAGTGCAAAGTGTGCACCTGTGAGAATGCAAGGAGGGTGTGATGGGATTGGTTTCTATTCTGAAGGTCAGAAGAGATGACATGAGAATTTCCCTTTGCAAGAAGTACAAAGTGACTACAACAAGGTGTGTGTAGTCATCCGCAAGAATCAAGTCTTGAGCATGAATCACACTTTCTGAGGTGCCGCAGATTTGGAATTCAGTTAAGTGTCAAAGGGACTCCATAAGAGGAAAATTCAAGAAACAAAAAATCCTGACTTGATTACAACCGTTGATCAAAGCAGAATATATGGATCGTTGATCTAGTTCCATCATGATTTCAACTATCGGGAGAAGAGCAATTGGGGAGATCCTCAAAGTCATGAAACGTGACATCGTGTTTTGATCACAGTCATTGATCAATGGAGAAGATCTGGACCATTGATCTAGTGCCCTCGTGAGTTAGTCTATTGGGAGAACATAGTGGAAGACCCTCAAAGAGTCATGAAATGTGAGATTTGTCCTTGATCACAGGTCATTGATCAAAGGAAGAATCACAGGTCGTTGATCTAGTTTTATGGAATTTTTGGCTCGGAGAATGGAAATTGGGATACTCCCAATGTACAAAGAGCAGCAGAAATCATGACTTGATCGCAACTTTCAATCGAAGAGATTCATGAGTCGTCGATGTAATTCTCTCAAATATTGGGAAGTGGGGATCGAGAGAATGGAGGTGAAACAGAGACCCCAAAGTGTGAAATCGATGAAAGCAATTGCAGTCATCGATCAAGGAAAGCACAAGACCATCATATTTGGTCTTAGGGAGAATTCAGAAATTAGGATATTTGGACTCAAGAGAGTTGGGTGACTTGGAAGCAGAACACCCAGGGACCTGAAAGTATGAAGCTTTTCTTTATTATGCATGGAGTCATATCATGTGGTGTAGAGAGGAAAACTTGTGCACAGTGCTTGTTGCTTACGATAGATTTTTCCTTGAGAAGGACACATTTGTGGACACAGTAGAGATGGAGTGGAATAAACTTTAGAAAGAATTGTGCTGTAGAAAGAGAAATGCGATATCTTCATGCAAGATTAGAGACAATGGAAGCTGATTATTGAGGGATGGCACACGAAGTTTTGGAGACATCAGTAACAATGAAAGAAGAGTAGAAGTCGAAGAGATGTAGGGATAGGATGTTGTTGAAGAATGCTTGCTAAGAGAAGTTGTTATATTGGGAGGAAGATCCAATATGGAGGTCCCAATGAATGAAATTTAGATGGTGAAAGAGTTTGGGATTAGATAAAGATCCATGGACAAACATTTCAACTATGAAGATGTCGATGAAGAGTTAGGAAAGCCGGTACATCCACTTTCGGCTCCATAGGACATGCAACACTATGGTGGGATGAGCTGTAGGATGAGAGGAGAAGCGGAAAATTAGAGATAAATAGTGGGAGGGAATGGTAGCCAAGGAAGGAAAAATTCATGTGAAATATTACGGATCAACACATTTCAGGAAGTTGTAGAACTTGAGGCAGAAGGGTATGATAGTAAAATAATACATAGAGGAGTTCTACAAGGCGAACCTCAGTACAAAGAGATGGGATGAATAAAACCTTGCTGGTATATAAATGGCGACATATGAAATAGGATGAGATGGTGTCAGTGGGATAGTGGAAAAATTCTTATCGGTTGCACTTGAGGTGGAGAGAAGTTGCCAGGAAAACAAAATCATTGAGAAATGAGAGGTAGAAGCCTAGTTTGAAAAAGGAAGGGAGTTCCCAAGACAACACAAAATCCAAGATGGTAGAAACCACATAGTCCACTTTCGGGAAGAGAGGAGAAGTTCCCAGAGGAAGACAAGATAGTGGGAAGAAGTTCTTCTAGAGTAAAGAGGAAGAGGAAGAGGAGGGAGAAGTGAGATGTTTGTTTAAGAACCAAATATCAATATACCATGAAACCTAAGAATAAATTACTCAACTTCTTGAAAGAAATTTAGATAATGGCCTCTTTGGGGAAACCTCCTTATGCCCACATGGAAATAGCTGAGTTCAAGATGGAGTTCCAAGTAGAAAATGTCTCCTTGGTATATATAGGAGACTGGGAGTTAGTACAACCTAATGAATGGAAAGTCCTAGGCATGAAATAAAAATAACATTACTAATGTAGTATGCCCCAATTAAAGGAGTGTGGGCGATATTACTGACAACATGCCTACATGAGAGAAGTGTTGTCCACAATGCTTAAGTAATTCTAGATGTTTCTTGTATAAAGACTCATCTTCCCAGAGTGGAATATTCAGCCGGTGGTTTCCTCCATTTAATGAGATACTTTGGTGGATCTATTCCTCTGTTAGACTCTTATTCCCCAGTGATGGCAGGGCTCAATATGATTTTTCCTTCCTCGTCCAAGTTAAGATATAGTTTGAATTTAGGATCTTGTCACCTATATAACCTTCTTTAAGCATGGAAACATGAAGCTGGGGTGTACTCGTGAAGATGCAAACAACTCAATTTGAATGCCATAGTACCAATCTTTTGCAACACCTTATAGGGTCCCTTAGTACTTTGGTGATAATTTATTATCCTTTTGTCTTGCTAGCAGGACCTCTGTTTGTATGGCTGTAGTCTTAGAAACACCCAATCCTACTTCAAAACTCGTTTCACTATGATGATGTTGATCTGCTTGTTGTTTCATGTGATTATGTTCCATTATAGGAGTTTTCCTTTAAGATTTGGAGAATTTTTGTTGATTCTCGATGTGATCATCACTGCTTTGAACCTTAGATTTTTCTTTAGAGGGCTTCAGGCTCCAATATGATTTTTCCTTCCTCGTCAAGTTCTGGAAATATAGTTTGAACTAGGATCTTGTCACCTATAACCTTCTTTAAGCATGAAACATGGAAAACTGGGTGTACTCGTGAAGATGCAAGCAACTCCAATTTGAATGCCATAGTACCAATCTTTTGCAACACCTTATAAGGGTCATAGTACTTTGGTGATAATTTATTATCCTTTTTGTCTTGCTTGAGGGACATCTGTTTGTATCTTTGTAGTCTTAGAAACACCCAATCCCCTACTTCAAAACTCGTTTCACTATGATGTTGATCTGCTTGTTGTTTCATGTGATTATGTTCCATTGTCAGGTTTTCCTTTAAGATTTGGAGAATTTTTTGTTCATGCTCAATGTGATCATCCACTGCTGGAACCTTAGATTTTTCTTTTAGAGAAAAAGTGATGGAAGGAGGGTGGTATCCATAGAGTTCCATAAATGGTCATTTTTGTTGCAGTATGAAAGGAATTGTTATACCACCATTCTTCCAAGGGTAACCATTTGAACCATTGTGTTTGTTTATCACAGACAAAGCAACGAAGGTAGCCTTCTAGACATTTGTTCACTATCTATGTTTCTCCATCAGATTGAGGATGATAGGATGAGCTATGAGCCAATTGAGTACCCAAACAAGAAAATAATTTTGTCCAAAAATGTCCAGTGAAGATGGGATATCTATCACTTACAATAATCTTTGGGCTGCCATGTAGATTTTGAACTATCTCCATGAATGTGGTGGCAACTGTACTAGATTTGAAGGAATGAGAGAGTGAACAAAAGTGTGTGTACTTGGTTAGTCTATCAAAAATCACCATGATGACACTCTTTCCTTCAAACTTTGGTAACCCTATGATGAAATCCATGGAAACCTCCTCCCAGAGCTTACTTGGGATGGCTAATGGTTGTAAAAGACTTGGGGTCTTAATTGTTTCCACCTTATTTTGTTGGAAAACCAAACATTCTGCCACAAACCTTTGAACATCTATTTTAAGGCCATCCCAAAAAAAATCCTTCTTGACTCTATGGTAGGTTTTCAAAAATCCCAAGTGCCCTCCTACTAGAGAGGTGTGCAATTCCAATAGTACCTTTTGTTTGAGTTGGGACTTCTTACATAAATATAAGCGATCT
>SNQJ01S0189330.1:0-13222 GCA_010110895.2 Picea sitchensis | reverse complement strand
CATATGAGAATACATGATCCATGATGGATTATTGTTTAGGGGAAATCAACTATGTATTATGAAATGCTCCATGAGGGAGAATTTGTTGAAGGAAAAACACAGTGGAGGATTGGTAGAACATTTTCGTCATGACAAGACGTTCTCAAAGTTGAATTGCTCATATTTTTGTCCAAAGATGAGGACATATGCTAAGAAATTTGTGGATAGGTGCAAAATTTATCAGCACACGAAAGGAAAAAGGCAGAACACAGGGTTATACCAACCATTACTCATACCTGAAAGGCCGTGGGATGCAGTGAGCATGGATTTCATATCGAGACTACCAAGGACACAAAGAGCATATGATTCAATATTTGTGGTAGTCAATAGATTTTCAAAAATGGCACATTTCATACCATTCCAGAAAACCAATGACGCAACTCATATTATGAATCTATTTTTCAATGAAGTTGTCAGACTTCACATCTTGCCAAAGAGTATCGTGTATGATCAAGATACCAAGTTCGTAGGGAATTTTTGGAGGACCTTATGGAAGAAGTTGGGGACAAGTTTTTCTTTTAGTTCATCATATCATTCTCAGACGGATGGACAGATAGAAATCGTGAACAAGAGCTTGGGATATTTGTTAAGAAGCTTACTGACTGAACACCATAGTCAATGGGATCAAGTTCTGCCATAGGCGGAATTCGCTTACAATGATTCACTCAATAGAATCACGGGGAAGAGTCCATTCCAGATTGTATATGGAATGCAGCCAAGGGGATATTTTGAATTGAAAGATTAGGAACAAGCTGAATTCAGAAGTGCTAGTGCAGAGGACTTTGCAGAAGGAATGAAGGAGATTCACAGCCAAATCAAGGAGCGATTGTAGAGTTCAAGTCAATAATACAAGCAAAGAGAAGATCAACACAGGAAAGAAATTCAGTTTAAAGTTGGTCATCTGATTCTTGTGCATCTGAGGAAGGAAAGGTTCCCAAGGGGAACGTATAAAAAACTGAAGATGAAAAAGATTGGACCATGCAAGGTCATATGGAAATTTGGGGCAAACACATATGAGATTGAATTACCCGATGGGGTCATAATCTCACCGATATTCAATGTTTCGGATTTGTACCCTTATAGAGATGAATAATTAGGAGAAGAGGATGAGAAAGAAGAAGTCAAATGGACAAAACAAATGCCTGTAACTGAAAAGCCACAGATGGAAGGCATAATTGACAAAAGGATTAGAAGAAAGACCACGAGAAAGGAGTATTTTCAATACTTGGTCAAGTGGAAGGGACATCCAGTTGAATATGCCAGTTGGGAGGATGAAGAAACAATTCAAAAGCATGAACAGAATGTGCAAGAGCTCATGAACAGGATTTCATGAAAATTTTGAAGCTAGGGAATATGATGTAGGAGCATCGTACAAAGCAAAAGAACGCGCCTAGCCAAAGGAACAACTGAACGCGCAAATGAAAAATGACACTTTTTTATGAAAAATGTTTTGAATTTTGAAATCTTAAGCCTTAATGTAATAGCTAGGAGAAGCGTACTTACATTTATGACTTGGAGATATGAACAAATCTGGAGAAATTACTGTCATCCGCCGGATGTAATAGGCATTTAAGTCTATTAATTTAAAGTAGGTATATATGAATGCCATATTAGATAGTTTAGAAGCGTAGGAGGGAAAATGGATATAGACACCCTCACCCTTGTATCATAGTAACAATAGATGATTATTCAGAATTCATAAGYTGTAGAGGTGTAGCAGAGAGCTGTAGAGAAGAACCCATGTACATGAGCAGTTGAGTTAATATATGAAGCTTTGACTTAATTTACAGGGTGTTATGATGCTTACTGTTTATATTTGTGAATGGTATGTTTACAGTTGATTTGTTTCTCTGTTATGGATTTGTTTCAATGTTGTGTTGTGTGTATGATTTCGTGTTCAATGTATGAAGTCTAAGAGTGGAGAAGAATGAGTTTCATTTGTTTCTCTTCCTGATAATTCCTGCAAGGAGTGCAGTGAATGTCTGCAAGGGGTGCATTGATGAGGGTCTAATTTTTATCTCAGAAAGCTCAAGAGAGATACCATTGTTCTCATACCAACAGAACTACAGGTGTAGCCTAGAGTCGTGCAATGTGTGCGCAAGATGGTTGAAGCCTTGGATTTTATAAATGTAGAAGGAAGGTTCAAGGACCACTGTTGCAAAGAGTGCATAGGGACAAAGACTCAAATAACTAGAGGTTATTTGAGGGTTTGTCACAAGGAGTGTGAGCAGGGATCCTTTTGGGGAGCTTGAGTTTACAAGTGAAATCTCAGGAAGGATAGCACCTTTGAAGTGCTCAAAGGGAGATAGATATTGAAATTGTCTTGTAGAAGTTAAGTTCAAGAGGGAAAACACCGAGTTTCTTGGATAGGGTTCATTGAAGAGTGCATCTGGTGGTCAAAATTCTCTGTGGAGAACTCGCGAAGTCGCGAGGACCGTAGGATCCAGAGGAGCTATAAGGTGGTTAGGAGTTGAATCAATCCACCACCCTGACATCAAAAATCAATGTGGACCATTGATAGTGATCTGTTTGAGCCGTTAGATCATTTCGGGGATTTGGGATTCGCAAGTTTGGAGTGCAGGCCAAAATACTTGGTCACACAAATTCCCATATCTCAAAAAGGATTATTAGGTGTGGAATTTCAGAATTTCGATAATTTGGGATTCAACATACCGAAAATTTCGATGACAAGGAACCAAGACTCTTTGCATTAAAAATCCCAAAGTTGCGAAACATGGTGTGCCTTTGGTGTGGGATTTTGGAATTTGGGTTTTCTGAATTTCGGGAAGTAGAGGAGGCATTGACTTTGGAATCGAGAGTTTGAAACTCCCGGTTCGCGAAATCTTGAAGAGGGAAAGGAAAAATTCCCAAAAATTCGAGAGGCAATTGCCGTTGGCACCAATCGGGTTTCGGCGTTTCAGGACTCAAGAGGAATAGTTGCATGGTCAACACAACTCCTGAAATTGTGAAAAGGGAAATGCCGAAAAGGTGGCTCCCAAGTCTCAGTCAGAAGGTATGTGTGGCGAAAGTAAAAGGAGGGGTCAAGATTCAGTGAAAATCTCGAAAGGCCATCGATCTCGCATTCCTTGGGACGTTGAGCCCATTTCGACATTTTGACATTTCGGAGTTTGGGGAATCATAAGGTAAGAGGAATGCTTGTTGGTTGTTCACTCAAAGTCTTGAAAGTCGAAACTAGTGGTTAACAGGTGGCATGTGCTCATCGCATTGGAGCAGTCAACCTTCATTGATGTTTTTGATTTTGGCATTTGCTGAGAGTTGTGGAAATACATCGGGACTCTCCAACTCCCAAAACCCAAAATTCTTTGTGGCTTAAATAAAGGGTTGGATTAACCCTTGGCGTCATTTTAGTGAAGAGCCTGAGCAGATCTCGGCCTGAGGGTAAGGTGTCTACGCCAAAGTGGTATCAGAGACTAGAATAAATTTCTTTCCTGTCTGTAGAAGAGAGAATGGAGGAAATTTTGCAGCCATGCCATCGAGAAGAAGAGACAGTAAAATACCTGATCCAGTAGAGGAAAGATAAATGCCAAGAAAAAGAGACGGGAAAATATATGATCCAGTAGTGGAAAGAGACATGCGTGAATTATGTGCCAGTCTTGATGCTATGGAGACAACACAGAGCCGCACAGTTGACACTGGAGATATCAGTGAGGCTGAAAGTGAAAATGAAGCTAGAAACAAAGAAGTTGCAGTCAAAGATGCTGTAGATGAATGCCTATTCAGGGTTGTTGCAAGGATAGGTGCCAAAGAAAAAATGGACATTCCATTGTACGAAGGAAACTTGGATGTTGAAGAACTTCTAGACTGGATTAGAGCTCTAGAAAAATACTTCGACTATGAGGATTTTGAGGAAGATAAGAAAGTCATACATGTCATTACTAGAATTAAAGGGCATGCAACACTGTGGTGGGATGAACTACAGGCTGACAGACGTTGCAAGGGAAAGAAGAAGATCAAAATCTAGGATAGAATGGTTGCAAAGATGAAAGCCAAATTTATACCCAAGGATTATCAAATCACTCTGTTTCGGAAGATGCAGAATTTGAGACAGAAGATGATGTCATTGAAGGAATACACTGAAGAATTCTATAGGATAAACATCAGAGCATTTCATCGGGAAAGAGATGATGAAAAAGTTGCCAGGTACATGAATGGTCTGCGATATGACATTCAATATGAGATGAGCATGGTGACCATTCAAAATGTAGAATATGCTTATCAGATAGCTATGAAAGATGAAGAGAAGATGAGCCAGAAGCAAGGTCAAAGAGGCTGAGGTAGAAGTCAAGACAGAGGCAAAACGATTGCCCAAGACAAAACTCAGAGACCTAAAGAAGAGGGAAAGAAACTTCAACCTCAACCTAAGAGCGAAGGAAGCTCACAGAGAAGGCAATACGCTGATAAAAATACTTTTCCTTGAGCCAGAGGAAGAGGAAGAGGCAGAGGAGGTGAAGTGAAATGCTTCGTCTAAAAATCAAAAATAAATCCTATGAGTGTCTATATAGGAAGAAATATGGTGGTGAAACTCAAATTGCTGAAGCTCAAGGATGGAATCTTGAGGCAGAAAACATCGAGGGTAGAAGATATTTGATGATGAAGAAAGTTCTCTTGAAGCTGAAGAAGGAGGCAGAGAACCCATCCCAAAGAAACAGTATGTTTCATACTGCTTACAAAACCAAAGATATGGTATGCAAGGTCATAGTGGACAGCGGTAGCATAGGCAATCTCGTATCTATAGAGGTGGTAGAAAAGATGGAGATGGATACTATTGCACATCCAAGCCCATACAGAGTTTCATGGCTACAAAAAAGACATCAGGTAAATGTCACTAAACAGTGTTTAGTTGAATTTAAAATAGGATGATATAAAGATGAAATATTATGTGATGTCATTCCCATGGGTGTTTGTCATCTATTGCTGGGTATACTATGGCAATATGACAGAAATGTGTTTCATGATGGGAGAAAGAATAAGTACACCCTGGAGAAAAATGGTAGGAATCACACGTTGCTGCCAATTAAGGATAAAGAGGTGAAAATAGAAATAAGCAACACTGTACTTCTCATGAGTAGGAAGGAACTTCTTGATGAGGTTAAGAAGAAGGAAGACACACAATTTATTGTGCTCAGGAAGCCCAAAATGTTTTTGACCAGTACAAGGATAGATGATTTACCAGAAGAAATCCAGGAGTTGTTGGGAGAGTTTGTTGATATGGTAGTGGACGAGCTACCTTGTTCATTGCCACCAATCAGGAGTATAAGTCATCATATTGACCTTATCCCTGGAGATATATTACCAAACAAAGAAGCATATAGATTGACGCCGCAGGAAAATGAAGAAGTTAAGAGACAGGTCTAGGACTTAATGGACAAAGGATTGATTTGAGAAAGATTGACTCCATGCGTTGTTTCGACAATGCTCAACACAAAGAAAGACAGAAGCTGGAGAATGTGTACAGACTCAAGGACGATCAATAAGATTACGATCAGATCTAGATTTCCATTGCTAAGGATGGAAAACTTGATGGATTGCTTGAGTGGACCAAAGTTTTTTTCAAAGATTGATTTGAAAAGCGGGTATAATTAAATCCGGATGAGAGAAGGTGATGAATGGAAGACAACATTAAAAATGAATGAGGGGCTATATGAATGGATTTTCATGCCATTTGGCTTAACGAATGTGCCTATTACTTTCATAAGGTTGATGAATGAAGTCCTGAAGGATTTCATTGGGAAATTCATCGTTGTATATCTTGATGGTATATTAATTTTAAGCAGGACAGAAGTAGAACACTTGGAGCATTTAACTACATTAATGAGGAGATTACAGCAAGAGAAATTGTTGATCAATGTGAATAAATCGTCATTCATGAGAACATAACTCATTTATTTGGGTTTTGTTGTCTCTGCAAATGAATTAAAAATGGATCCAGAAAAGATAGGGGCGATTAAGAATTGGCCATCGCCGAAGAGCATGTTTGAAGTTCGAAGCTTCTATGGTTTGGATAGATTCTACAGGAAATTAATCCAAAAATTCAGTGGAATTAGTGCACCAATGATGGATACGGTGAAGAAAAGACATAAATCTTTTCAATGGACGGAGGAAGCGGAGAAGAGCTTCAATCTGCTGAAGAAGAAGATCACTGAGCAACCAATTCTAGTTTTTCCAGATTTTAGCAAGACATTCCAGGTCAGGTGTGACGTGAGTGGATTTGCAATTGGAGCAGTCTTGAGCCAAGACGATAGACTGATTTCATATTTCAGTGAAAAACTGAATGAAGCAGAGATTAAGTACTCCATATATGACAAAGAATTCTATGCGGTCATAAAAGCACTAAAGAAATGGAGACACTATTTGGTTCCCAAGGAGTTTGTTTTGTACAACGATAATAACTCTTTCCAATTCTTGACTCGACAGGTGAAATTGAACCAAGAACATGCCAAATGGGTTGAATACATGCAAAATTTTACTTTTGTGACTAAGCATATTTTTGGAACTGCTAACAAAGTTGTTGATGCTTTAAGCAGGAAATGTTTTCTTATGCATGAATTCAGAGTCAATACTTTGGGGTTTGATAACCTCAAAGAAATGTACAGGGATGACCTAGATTTTAAGGAGGCATATGAAGCATCTGAGAATCCAATTCTCAGGGACAGAAGCCAATGGACTAAATACGTGATCTAGGATGGATTATTGTTCAGGGGAAATCAACTATGTATTCTGAAATGCTCCATGAGGGAGAATCTTCTGAAGGAACAACACAATGGAGGATTGGTCGGACATTTCAGTCATGAAAATACGGTGTCAAAGTTGAATGGCTCATATTTTTTGCTAGGGATGAGGACAAATGTCAAGAAATTTGTGGGCAAGTGCAGAATTTTCCAACACATGAAAGGAAAAAGGAAGAACATAGGGTTATACAAACCATTACCCATACCTAAAAGGTTGTGGGATGCAGTGAGCATGGATTTCATATTGGGACTACCAAGGACATAGAGAGGATATGATTCAATCTTTGTGGTAGTCGACAAATTTTCAAAAATGGAAAATTTCATACCATGCCAGAAAACCATTGACGCAACTCGTATTGCGAATCTGTTTTTCAGGGAAGTCGTCAGACTTCACAGCTTTCCAAAGAGTATCGTGTTTGATCGAGATACCAAGTTCATAGGGCATTTCTGGAGGACCTTATGGAATAAGTTGGGGACAAGTTTGTCTTTTAGTTCAGCATATCATCCTCAGATGGATGGATAGACATAAGTCATGAACATGAGCTTGGTAGATTTTTTAAGAAGCTTAGTGACTGAATACCACATTAAATGTGATCACATTCTGCCACAGGAGGAATTCACTTACAGTGATTCACTCAATAAAAGCACAAGGTAGAGTCCATTCTAGATTGTATATGAAATGCATCCAAGGGGAGTTTTTGAATTGAAATATTCAGAACAAGCTGAATTCATAAGTGCTAGTGCAGAGGACTTTGCAGAAGGAATGAAGGAGATTCACAGCCGAATCAAGGAGAGATTGTATAGTTGAAGTCAAGAATACAAGTGGAGGGAATATCAACATAGGCAAGAACTTCAATTTGAAGTTGGTGATCTGATTCTTGTGCATTTGAGGAAGGAAAGGTTCCCAAGGGGAACGTATAATAAATTGAAGATGAAAATGATTGGACCGTGTAGGGTCATAAGGAAATTTGGGGCAAATGCATATGAGATTGAATTACCCGATGGGGTCAGAATCTCACAGATATTCAATGTTGCATATTTGTACCATTGTAGAGCTAAAGAAGCAAGAGTAGAGGATGAGCAAGAAGAAGTCCAATGGAAAAAACAAATGCCTATAACTGAAAATCCACAGATGGAAGGCATAATTGACAAAAGGATTAGCAGAAAGACCAGGAGAAAGGAGTGTTTTGAATACTTGGTTAAGTGGAAGGGACATCCAGTTGAATATGTCAGTTGGGAGGATGAAGCAACAATTGAAAACCATGGACAGACCGTGTAAGAGATCATGAATATGAGTTCATGAAAATTTTCAAGTGAGGGAGTATGATGCAAAAGCATCATGCAAAGAGAAAGCACTCACCTAGCCAAAGGAATAGTTGAACGTGTGGATGAAAAAGGACATGTTTTTATGAAAAATGTTTTGAATTTTGAAATATGAAGCCTTAATGTAATAGTTAGGAGAAGCGTACTTACATTTATGACTTGGAGATATGAACAGATCTAGAGAAATTACTCTCATATTCCAGATGTAATAGGCATTTAATTCTGTTAATGTAAAATAGGTATATATGAATGTCAGATTATACAGTTTAGAAGCATAGGAGGGAAAAC
This sequence comes from Picea sitchensis, assembly GCA_010110895.2. Classification (NCBI taxonomy): domain Eukaryota; kingdom Viridiplantae; phylum Streptophyta; class Pinopsida; order Pinales; family Pinaceae; genus Picea; species Picea sitchensis. The sequence goes on along the minus strand of SNQJ01S0189330.1, from coordinate 4,823 downwards.
AGATATAGACACCCTCACCCTTGTATCATAGTAACAATAGATGATTATTAAGAATTCATAAGATGTAGAGTTGTAGCAAAGAGTTGTACAGAACAACCCATGTAGAGGATCACTTGAGTTAATATATGAATCTTTGAATTAATTTTCATGGTGTTATGATGCTTACTATTTATATTTGTGAATGGTATGTTTACAGTTGATTTGTTTCTCTATTATGCATTTGTTTCAATGCTGTGTTGTGTGTATGATTTCATGTTGAATGTATGAAGTCTGAGAGAGGAGGAGAATGAGTTTCAATTATTTCTCTTCCTAAGAATTCCTGTAAGAAGTGTAGTGAATGTCCGCAAGGTGTGCGTTGACAACAGTCTGAGTTTTATCTCAGGAATCTCAGAAGAGATACCATTGTTCTCATACCAGCAGAACTACAGGTGTAGCTTACATCCTTGCAAGGTTTGCATAGGCTGGTTGAAGCCTTGGATTTTATAAATCCATAAGGAAGGTTGAAGGACCGTTGTTGCAAAGAGTGCATAGGGACTGAGACTCAAATAACTAGAGGTTATTTGAGGGTTTGACATAAGGAGTGGGAGCAGGGATCCTTTTGGAAAGCTTGAGTTTACAAGTGAAAGATCAGGGAGGATAACACATTTGAATTTCTCAAAGGGAGAGGAATATTGAAATCGTCTCATAGAAGTTAAGTTCAGCATGGAAAACACTGAGTCGTTTGGATAGGGGTCATTGAATAGTCCATCTGGTGGTCAGAATTCTCCGTGGAGAACTCACGAAGTCGTGAGGATCGTAGGATCAAGAGGAGATGTAAGGTGGTTAGGATGATCTAGGTGGATATCGGTAGCCACCCACCTTTTCCAAATGGCTCAAAACCGTTTTCTGGCAATTTTGGCATTTTACTATTTTTAGCAGGTTTTAACCTCTAGGGCCATTTTGAAGGCGCAAATGAAGGTTTTTCAATATCAAGGTTCTAAATGATATCAAAAGGAATTAATGAGCCCTATAAATGAATCTCCTTGGTGATACCTTTCCAATTAGCTATCACACGCCTAAAACAGAGATCGTATGCAAAAGTTACGACCCCGGGAAATTGATGTACTCACTTACCCAAACGGGGCCCACATGACTTTTGTCACTTCATCTCCTAGGGTTAGGTTTTTGGATGTCTAGGGTTTATATCATTCTTGCTTATTGTAAAAAAGGCCTTCAGAGCCTCAGTGTAATCATCTTCTTGTGAATGCGATTAGCCGTCACATCTCTTCTAAGAGATAAGCTGCCACCATTCTAGCGAGTCTTTCACTCTGTAATTTTATAGTCTCTGTACATTTCTTTCATTTATAGAAATCATGTATTACTATATATCCATGTTTATGGTTGCATATATAATACATTTATGGTACATTATTGAATATCTGCGATATCTCTGTGCATTTCTTTATTATATCTCCGCTCTCATTTCGCGCCGAAAATAATCTGGATAAGCGGTATCAGAGTAGACTGCTCTTGATTGTTTTATTCAGTGCATGTTCCCAATGAGGTCCGAGTATAGAAATTTGGGTCTCGAACTTGTCTCTCTTGAATAAAATCTCTCTCTCACACCCAAAAAACCCTCAATGGCGAAAGAAAAGAAAGATGACGGAGCAAACGATCCTATCAATCTGTTGCTTGAGCAAGCTCTCACGCGACAGAGGGAAAAAATGATGAAGAATTTTCCCACATCCTTCAATGCCACCCTGACATCAAAAATCAATGTGTACCTTTGATCATGATCTGTTTATTCTGTTAGATCATTTTGGGGATTTGGGATTCGCAAGTTTGGAGTGCAGGCCAAAATCCTTGGTCACGCAAATTCTCGGATCGCGAAAAGGATTATAAGGTGTGGAATTTTGAAATTTCGGTAATTTGGGATTCGGCATACTAGAAATTCTGATGACAAGGAATCGGGACTCTTTGCATTAAAAATCCTGAAGTTGCGAAACGTTGTGTGCCTTTGGTGTGGGATTTTAGCATTTCAGTTTTCCATATTTCAGGAAGTAGAGGAGGTAGTGACTTTGGAATTGAGAGTTTCAAACTCTCGGTTTGAAAAATCCTGAAGAGGGATAGAAAAAATTCTTGAAAAGTCGAGGGAAAATAGCCATTGGCACCAATTGGGTTTCGAGACTCAAGAGGAAGAGTTGCATGGTCAACGTAACTTCCAAAATTGTGAAAAGGGAAACACCTAAAAGGTGGGTCCCAAGTCTTAGTCAGAAGGTACGTGTGGAGGAAATAAAAGGAGGGATCAAGCTTCGACGAAAATCCTGAAAGGGCATCGATCTCGCATTCCTTGGGACGTTGAGCCCATTTTGGAATTCTGACATTTCAGAGTTTGGGAAATCATAAGGTAAGAGGAATTCCTATTGGTTGTTCACTCAAAGTCCCGAAAGCCAAAACTAGTGGGTAACAGGAGGCATGTGCTCGTCGCATTGGAGCAGTCAACCTTCATTGACATTTCACATTTCGGCATTTTCTGAGAGCTATGGAAATACATCGTTGTTGCACCTTCTTCATCACCTTGGTGAGAAAATAAGAGGTGCTTTCATGCCCAGTTGGGTCTTCCTGAGCAGGACAACTGTAGAGGAAAGTGTTAGAGAATGAAAAACAAAACTATAAGCAATAATTAAACTAATACAAACTAAAACCATAAGCATAGGGACATAGAGATAAGAAAAACAAAAAAACCCATGTCACCAATGTTTTTAGGCTGATCTATTGATGAAATCAAAGCACCAATAAGAAAGGGGACTATGAGTCCCTTCTTCCTCCAAGGGAAGGCTCTTGGACCCTCACAAGCTTGCTCTCCTTACAACAAAAGAAAATGAAAATAGTGGTGAAAGAACTCTTTGCAAATCCACTCAATGGAGAGGTGGATTGATCAATGAAATGGTGCCAATGTGTTCTTGTCAAGGATGGAGTCCTTAAAACAATCTAGGTAGCATAACATTACTTTGAATTCCTTGAGAAAATGAGGTACATTCATGGATTTTTATAGCATTTCTTTGGGGTTTTGTTTAACTAATTTGTAGTGTGAAAGGAGGCCATTTAGGGCATTATTAGGTCTTTGACCAGCCCACCATTCAGATTCAACTCAGATTTGAGGGTCAAATCGGCTTGGGAGCTGATCCATAAGTGGTTGGGAGGCCGACCACTTCAATAAAAGCGTCGTTTAGAAGATGCACAACTTTTTGCGCTAACAACCATGCATCGTGCGCCTGTGCGCGCTTTATACGTTCCTATTACGTGCATGTGCACGCGCGCCCAATGTCTACAAAGTGTTGTTCAATTTTTCACTACTTTGTACAGTTTTTGACCTTTTTTGAACGTTGTGGAATTAATTCAAGTCCATGAATGACTTGATCACTGTTTGACGATTCTGAGTTCTTGTGACCATGTGCTGACAAAATTTCAGTGATAACAGATGCCCCCTAATGGATGAGGTTAGGAGCAAACATATAGCCGAAATCCATCAATGTTTCTTCTACTGAGAATGTTGTTGTAAGATAGAGCAATAGCGGGATCGTTCAGAGAAATACTTTGGAGGAGAAAGGAACCGGTAGGACCCGACCTTCCATAAGGTGCGTAAAATATACAATTGTGTACAAACGAGGCGGGCATGCCCCATGCTCATGTTATGTAACCCTGAAAAAGATGACAGAAGCGTTGGTGTAGACAACTGCAGCGCCCTCGGGGGCGGTTGTGATAAAGGAAAAAGACAATTCTGTAAATGAACATACTCGGAACAATAGGAACTGATCATGGTAATAAGTAGAAGCGATTATGTGGGCATTGATAACCTAGCCAAGTTCAGAGGTCTTCGGAAAATGAGAGAAATAACTGCAATAGTCGCAAAGTAAGACCCACCGCAACACGAGAAAGTGTTGGCATCGAATTTTATGGGGGCCAACGATAGCAGAGAGCAATGGTGTTTCACCCTATGCCGTCCGAGATCTCTCATTGAATGGAGAATGAGAATCAAGATATTGTCGCCCTTCTGGAAAATTATGATGATGTCAACAAAAGGGGAACGCGACTCCCCGAAGCAAAGGGCTTCGGGAAATCTACTGAGGTGAGGAAGTGGCAGAGGTACATGGATGAAGTCAAGAATTGGGAAGATTGAAGACTTCCCTTGGTTGGAGGATGTATGAGATAAACAGTGGCCGCAACCATGTAACGAGGTCGAGCGTCATGGGGACGACAAGACCGGTGATAAGTTGTGCCAGAGGCGGGACAAAGTGAGCAAATGTAGAGGGTAGAGGTAAGTGACCTGTGGGGTACTCTGAATATATGGACGATGCCGGAAAGGGTAGATGATGAGTAATTCTCCAACCAAGGGTGACATGGGTTGCGTATGGAGAAAAGGAGGGAAGTAGGTCGCCAAAGGTGACGACAAAAAGATAATGAAATGACTGAAAATAAAGGCGTTTGTACAATAACTAATGAATAATTTTGGGAGAAATGTACAAATACAGAAATGGGTGCCCCAGTGTGATATGGGTGGCCCACGGAGGGCAGAATTTTTTTGGAAAGCTGATGAAGGGTGGGGGCCCCATTGGTTAGTTTCTTTATGAGGTAGGTGAAATGAAGGTAGGTTCACGGATGGGAAAACTTATTGTGGATGAAATGGAGGGTTCATGGTACTGCGGAGGTGCAGGTAAAAAATGGAACTGTCAAGAGATAATCTGGGAGTCTATGTGGGAAAGCTAGCAAAATGAGAAGAAGGAGTATGTGGTTGATTCGCGACATGATGAAAGACTATCGGGACTCCCATCCCTAAAGGGTAA
>SNQJ01S0189329.1:18250-31791 GCA_010110895.2 Picea sitchensis | reverse complement strand
GCCACATGGCTGGACCCTCACGTCCAAGTCACAGTCATTTCAAATGTTTTGTATTTTATAAAAATTTCAAACTGTCCAACTTTTTATTTCAAACGTTTTGTATTTTATAAAAAAATCATATCTTTAGGAATTCAATTTATAAATCCATTTTTACATATTTAATATTAGAGTATCATAAGTTATAAATATTATTTTACAGATTGTTGATTATGGAATTCCTTGCTGTAGTAACCACTTTATCCTGCCTCAGCTATTTCTCCACTTTGATTAATGCCTATTTCAATTTCTTCATATTGTCACGAGTCTTGGTCACATCTCTTTGTAAGACATCAATGACCTACCTATGTAGATTTGGTTTGTCCTTGAAATTCACCTAATCAACATTTAATGTAATATGGTTGTCTTTGTAGTCAACAAATGACTGAGTTTCACTTTTTTCAGTCTTTAGAAAAACCAAATTCAACACTCACTTTCGATATGGCTCCTCTTAAAAAACATAGACTCTTATCATAGTAAACTCCCTAAAAAGGAACCAATCTCCCACTCTGGTGTCGTTTTGAAACTGTAGTGACCCTTTGACTAAAGGAATGATTATAACGAATACTTCATTGTGGATAATAAAATCTAATATAGACATAAAAGAGCTTACATACTACAAAAAACCTTCACTGGTGACATGTTCTCTTACCATAGGCAACCACTCAATGGTTGGGAGAGCAACATGCTGGCTGGTCATTCACCATCCTAGACTTAAAATAACCCATATGTGAGTAGTTTTGATGGATTAACATATGGATCAAGTGAGACTGGTACCTGAATGACCTGGTGCCCCTAAAATCTAAAAAATGTTGGTGCATTGTATTTGCTTAGAACTTGCAGAAGTCAAACTTTATAAAGGAATGATTCTTGGGGTGTGACAAGGCTACTAGGAAACCCAAAAACAATGGTATCCATTATAAAAATATAATTGAGACATAGGATAAAAAAGGTAACAACATTTTTTACTTGAATAGGATAACAATTTTTATTTGAATCATGGCAACAACAATTTTGGACATAGGATAAAAAATGTAAGAGGAGTATGGGAGAGAAGCAATAGGCATAAAGTTTACTTGAATTATATGACTCTTAATAAACTTATCGTTCTATATATGTGATATATTAACCATTCACTTAAAGTATGTGATCCAAATTAGACCTTTGGTATAACTAGCTCTTATATCCTGGACACTAAGACATATTACTATAACATATTACATTGTAATATGTTATGAAGAATCTGCATTAATATAGCTCACTCAACAAATAGAAACAAACTTTGAAACATAGGTAATATATTCACTAAAGGCATTCCCTCAACCTCCAGAACAAATACACTGAAATATGTAACAATCACTTTGCATTGATATCAAAATTGATAAAAGACGGACCAATATTTCATGTCAAAGCCTCATTTACAAAGTTAGAAGAAAGAACATTTTTAAATACATTTCACAGTTTACATTTTATAGTTTACAGTTTGTTTGAATTAGATGACTCTTAATAAACTTATCGTTCTATATATGTGATATATTAACCCATTCGCTTAAAGTATGTGATCCAAATCAGACCTTTGGTATAACTAGTTCTTATATCCTGAACACTAAGACATATTACTATAACATATTACATTGTAATATGTTATGCAGAATCTGCATTAATATAGCTCACTCAACAAATAAAAACAAACTTTGAAACATAGGTAGTATATTCACCGAAGTCATTCCCTCAAGCTCCAGAAAAAGTACACCGAAATATGTAATAATATTTTCATTGATAGAAAAATTGATAAAAGATAGACCAACATTTCATGTCAAAGCCCCATTTACAAAGTTAGAAGAAAGAACAGTTTTAAATACATTTCATAGTTTACATTTTACATTTTACAGTTGGTTTTAATTAGATGACTCTTAATAAACTTATCATTATATATATGTGATATATTAAACCATTCGCTTAAAGTATGTGATCCAAATCAGACCTTTGGTATAACTAGCTCTTATATCCTAAACACTAAGACATATTACTATAACATATTACATTGTAATATGTTATGAAAAATCTGCGTTAATATAGCACTCAAAAAATAGAAAACAAATAGTGAAACATAGGTAGTATATTCACTGTAGTCATTCCCTCAACCTCAAGAATAGATACACTGAAATATGTAAAAAAAACACAATGAAAAGCTCATAGCAGAAATGCAATTTGAACTTGCATCTTCATTCAAGAAAGTAAAAAATGCAATTTGAACTTGCATCTCCGTTTAGAAAGTCAAACGATTCAACAATTCTTGTGATTAGTGTCCTATACCTTAGATTGAGACTCTGTACACTCTTAACTATATTGTAATATTCACATAGCTCATACGGGTAAGATATGCAGCTGATTCCATTGCTTTAGCTCTCTCTTAATCAGAATAAGTAAAACCCATATGTATTGGATAAGAGTATATACTATTTTAAAGATCCTTGTTAATGATCTATTACCCTTTTTATTTACACAAGAATTTGGTTGAAGGTAATGTTCTATTACCCTTTGTATCAGATAGTAGTTGAAGATGGTGATCTATTACCCTTTGTATTTACACAAGCATTGGAATCACATACAAGAGACCAAAACTAGGTGGCTTAAATAATCGATCACTTGGGACACATGGGCCTTAGTAGAAGACTCCCACCTTCACTCTAATTTTATCCCAGATCTAAATATGACCTTCCTCACCTTCATATCGAAGGAAGAGAAGGTGGAAAACCCCAAAAAATTTCTCTTAATTTCCCTCTGTAACATGATCTATAGAATCATCACTAAAGTCATCTATGTGGAGGGGAGACAAATCATCACTCTCTGAAAATTTCCAAAACACTCGGTATGCTCTTAAAATTTGATGTTTAAATCTCTCGATCAAAATTATTACTTTCCCTTACCTTCCGTTCTTACTTTTCAATCATGGTTAACTACTCCCCTTTTACTTTCTCCCCCTCCAATAGTGTCGATCCCCTCTCAACCTTCATATTCATCTTGATGGATGAACGTCCTGACAAAGCCATCAAAATGAGGAATTATTCTCAAATATCTAGATGTCCCCAGCTCATTCTATGGATATAAATGAAGTACTACAATCTATGGGCCCTCCTTTGGTGCAAGAGGTACTACCCTCTCATAGAGTCTCAAGACCTGATCATACTTTAAGGAAAATTTTCAAGCTCTTTAATATGGAACAAAGTCTGAAAAAACAAAGATATTATCCACACTCATTGTTTTTGGGAAGTCAAGGATGGAACCAATGCTTTATTTTGGGATGAAAAATGTCAAAAAATTCCTCCTTTCCACCACAATATGGAAATTCTTTCGAATGAACGTGAGTAGAATTTTGAACTTCTATCTGGCCTCGACCAAGGCTTTATGCTGCATATTAGCTAGCAAATGTTTGACTGGATGTAATTTGGCATTGTATCATAAATTAATGATGTCATCGATTTAAAATTTAATTAGATGACAAATTTATTCCATCCAACCAAAAGAACATTTCTATTAATTTTGTCTTATTTTTTTTTTTCTTTCTTCATAATTTTTATTGGTTAATGTTGGAGATATTAACTCGTACTTGTCTTGTGCTTAACTTTTCATGAATTTCCAAAGGATACATATTGAGCCGATATGTTGACATGAGATTCTCCAAACATTCCTCGCAAATGCTCTAGGCTCTCCCAAGAAGGAAGAAGATGAACCCCTTCTTCGACTGAGATTCCAAGTGATCAACAACAATCTTGTCAGAGGAGATTATCAAACGAGTCTGTGAATAAATCAACTCCAAAATGTGCTCAAGAAAGTCCTATGGATGCAGACTTCTTAGATAGGTTGCGCATTGATACTCTTACACCTGAGAATGTAGGGAATACCTCAGGACAAGAAAATATTTTTGGTAATTTTCTTTGACTTTGTTTATTTTTTTTGTATTTTTGTGTATTTAAACTTATGTCAAGTTAAATGTTGTAATTACTTTCAAATGTGTGTGTAAAAAATGAGTTTATAGCAAGGGACAAAAATGAAAGACATAGTGGGTGTCACAAAGATTCTAATGTTGGTGCAGAGGGTGAAGGTGGATTTAGGTGGTTGCGTTATCAATAAACATAAGATTACATGCCTACATTCACCTATCCTTCATATGTTGGTGATGAACTTTCCTGGAAAGGGATTACTGAAGCAATGACTCTTGAGCGATTATAAGGTGTTAAAAGAATGTTGAAAAATGATTTGGAGGTATTGGAATTCCCTCAGGAGAGTAAACAAAGCTTGCATATTGTTTTGCATTCATTGCAAAACTTTATGGACGCATATCAAAAGATGGGGCCAACCAATGAAAGTTTTATCGATCTAATGGAGCGGTGAAAGTCAGAGGTGATGGGCCCTGATAAATGAGAAACAATAAAAAATAAAGTTTAAAAAAAAAACACAATTTCGATGTTCAATTTCAAATATGGGTCAAAGTGAAAGATGTTGAAGGTGCAATATTTTAACACCCCGAAATTGCAGGACATCTATATAACAATTTTTTGGCAACATATGAGAAATTTTCATTGAACGATGAGGTTCCACACTATTTTGCAAGACACTTTTATGTAGAGTTTTTCATGGACATGCACCCTGATTATACTAGTCTACTGTCCGATTATTATGGGGCTGGTAAATGATGGACATAGGATCAAAAATGGGCATATCAAAAAACGACATTGCAGAGGCCTCCACGAAATTTAGTATCTCTCCCAACATGAGCATTTTCTTCACATTCATAGTTGCGAGCTTCATCAGAGGTTGGAAAAAATTCTAGGAATGCAATCGGGGAAAATTTGGAAGCAATTTTTTATGGTGTTGATATTGGCTTGAACCGTTAGCGAGCGAAAGCCAATTTCCGAGCCATATTTGTTTATAAAACAGATGCAGAGTTAAATACCATGTTAGTAGAAGATATTAAGGAGTATGCAATTTTTTTCCATGATGGTTGGAAGGTCATTCAAAATGATGACCTGAACAACAGATTGGTATGTATTCCAGTTAGTAAATTTTTGACACATTTTATGATAGTTTACTTCTAATTCTAGATTTAGATACATATCATTGTATCTATATAAATAATCGAGTTGTTATTTTCATTAATTGCAGTTTGAAGATATGTTAAATTAATCTCCAGTAAATAGGGGACTTGATTTCACAAGTTTAAATTTGGATGGGTTGAATTAGGTATGTATTTTCTAATATCCACAGATAAACACTTTAATTGTTCAATCTCCAATATTTTGAATAAGATCAACAAAATTTATAATTTGGTATAAATGTGAACACATTGAATTCTAGATTTAGTTCTTAGTTTTGTTGTTCATAGATCCCTATTCCATCTCCTACTATTTGACCATGCTTGTCTCAATTCTCATTGGGAGAGTTTGAAGAGGGTGGGAGTTCACATGTATCATTACATGTGTTAAAATCATTTAAATTTAATGTGTTAAAATCATTTAAATTTAATTTTCAAATTTTCAATTTTGAAATGTGTTATATAGGGTAATGTGGAGAAGAGAGTACCTGAGAGTGTGTTTGGGAGGGAGATTGGGATTGAGGAAGAAGTGGAGGAAACACCCATACATGGGACTGATGCGCCAATTCATGATGATTCATAAATGTATGTTCATTGCACATTTGGATGATTCATAAATGTATGTTCATTGCACATTGGTGAGTTTTAATTTGTTTTTATGTTGGAGTTTTATATAGAAGTGTTCAAGCTTATTTTTGTTGAATAAGCTCATATTTTTTCTTTTATCAAATTTTTGTTTTCTCAAATTTTAGTTTAGCCTTTCCTATTAAACTCTTTGATCAATTATTTTGAAATATATGTAACCCCTATATAAGCTTATCATCATATTAAATGATACATTCAAATTTATTTAAGTTTAGATTATGATGAAGTTCTGATTTTGAATTTGAACATTTTATTATTTGAGAACAAACTATATCCCACATCATAAAAATCCAGAATTATCTAAATTTTCTCATTTCATTCCTTGTTTTCTTGTCAAAGAATGGTGTAGTATGGACATTTGTGTTTTCTACATACAACGGATTGAATTCCTTCTGCTGTGGCATTGTAAAACTCTTTTAACTAACTGGTTACTAACCGCCAAAACCAACATCTCGAAGTAGACACAAATAAGCTGATATATGTATATGTGAGCTAGCTCAATACATATTGTATATGTGAGCTAGCTCACGCATAATTTCAAGGAACATTTGATTATATGTAATATGAATACATCCCAAAGATGAAAGATTTAAATGGTTTTTGAGGAATGACTTAATATATGTGAACAATTGTGTTTTCTTCATGTACATGAAAATTATATGAGAACATCTATTCAACCAAAGAAAGATACATTTTCCGGATTTCCTAAGAATGGTTTTAAATGAAGATTTTGAATTTTCATAGATATAAGTAATTTGGAAGAATGACTTAATATGGAGATTTATGAGTCATTTAAATTGAAAAGGAATTATGGAATTTGATTATATAACACTGCAGAAGAGGAGAGAAGTATTTTATTGTTGTGTAAATATGATCAAGTAAGATCACCTGGGATGAGAATTTTGCCTGGAGGATTTGAGACTTTATTCACAAGGAGATAAATATTTCATTGAAGAATGACTTAATATGAAGATTTGTGTGAACCTTTTTATTCATTACACAGTTTTATATTTATTTTCCTATTATTATCTAACTCTAAATACAATTTTTTTTTACCAAACAAATTTTCTCTTTAATTTTAGATAAGATTTTAGATAAGATTTTACAAATTGTTTAAATCATGCATGCTTAATGTGGAGAGTAACTATTCTGAAAGTTTTGGAACTTTGTGAGGGAAAATCTTAAATATGTTTAACTGTGGTTGGGTACATTATTATTTCTCATTATTTATTTCCTTAGCAGCTAGATCTCCAAATGACAAGACAGACTAGGATACAATGACGCTTTGACAACAAACAAAGAGAAGGAAGTTGAAATGATGAAACTAACACTCCAAACAAGTTGAACAACAAGATAGGAAACTAGAATTAAGAAGGAATGAAATATCAAGAAGATTCCTTCATCATGCATGAAAGCAATCATTATGAAGGAAAATAGAGAAGAATAGATCATGAACCCGCATGGACCACACCACAAAGAAATATCACTTATGCCTGTGTATCAAAATTTCTTTCTTTGACATTGTTAAACTTATGGTGGAAAATTGACAAGGAAAATCAATTGTAGAATCAATGAAAGGAATAACTATGCAAGTTACATGAATGGTGAAAATAGTAGATATGAAAAATGTCTGTAGACCTTCAACATAAATTATAATCCATTTGACCCATTAATGGATCAAAATATTGCATGTTTATAAGTGCAATAATCTTTGGTCACAAAACATGAGACTTGCAGAGATAGCAAGGATAATCATATACAAATGTTTGCATACCAACTACATCATGGAAATGAAAGAAATTCCACACAATGGAAAATTGTCAATAATTAGTCGCTAAAGAATGCAAAGAATATGAATGGTTCATAGACAAGGGTTCTCATCTCATATGATCGAGATCAAAGAAAATTTATCGCCTTGAAGAAAAAGGGTGAAATGTTGCATTTGGAGATGACTCATCTACCAAAATACTTTGGAAAATGAATTGTAAAGCTTGAAAGTGTCAAAAGCATGAAAAATCCTATTGGTTGAAGATTTTAGCCATAATCTCCTCATGTCGCCAGGGCCATGTGATCAAGGATACACTCTTATGCTTGACTCCCTAAAATGTAAAATTAGAGAAAATAACTCAGAAGATTGGTTGCAACCTAATAAGAAGACTAACAACATATACATCCTAGACATGAAGAAGAGAGAGAACACAAAAGCCACACAAAAGTATTCAACAAAGAAAAAGTCCCAAAGACCAAAATAAGAATGAAGTATTATTGAGGCCACATGTTTAGGGGAGCAACCCAAAGAAGAAGGTTACCTTTTCCATTAAACTCAGGAGCTACACTTTTCCATTGATGTCAAAGGGGAGATAAATTGGGATCATGATGATAGGGGAGCACAGAGGTTGCCATCATCAATGACAAAGGGGGGAGATTGTTGGAAGATTGGTTATTGTTATTGATGTCAACCCTAGTCATGAGTTTTGGACCTAAAGATTGATGAAGGTATTTGGGATTACGAATGAAAATTCACATGCAGATACAAACACCCATGGATGGATAGTATACATCATGTTATTTCGGTGGTATGTGGCAGTCACGTGATCCTCGCTTTAAGGAGGAGAAACAGAATTTTGAAGATGACAAAGAGAATCGAAGAAGGAAGTACATGTAGGTCTCCAAGATAATTAAAGAAACAAATTTACAAAATAAGAAAGGCTGCCCAGCCTTAATGTTAAAAAGAAGTGACAAAATGGTATAAATAAACATCATTATACATCTATTTGATACAAGTCAAATTTCGTAGAGGTAATAAGAAGAAAAGAAGGCCATATTTCAAGGAGGATGAAGCCTTTTATGATGTGTTCTAGTTACATGTTATTTTCGTGTCATTCCTACTCATTTTTCTATAATAACTGCTTTTCTAGAATGATTCATATGGTGAAATCACTATAGTATTGAGAATAAATATCAAGGTAACTCTGGGTAAAAATTTCAATTCTTGATTTGCTATAATTATGGATACACACCTGTGGAAGATAGGGTTTGTGACCAAATTTGCTAGTCAATAAACAAGTGTTCCATGTAAAACAACCATAACTTTTCATCGAGAATCCAAATGAAGGGGAAAATTTCATTGGAGTATACCTAATTCTGTGACTCCCTATGTGAGTTTCAGAATCAGATGTTAATTATTGAGCTGGGCATTTCTCAGGTAAGTTCACTCTCCCAATAGTATCCTAATTGAATAAAGTCTACCATTCTTTCTATAACCTCTTTGGGGAGGATCTGAGCAGAAAAATTGGAGTGAGTTTCAGAGAATACATTGAGAAATATTGATTCATGTGGATCAGAAAGTTACTCCAAGAATTGAAGAATTTGTAGAAATTGAAGAAGTCTCACAGAAATACTATCAAAGTTCTATGTGATGACTAGTTGATGGTGATGATTAATGTAAAGTTTTATTATCTCTCATATATATTCTGGTGGAAGGAAGGGGAAAAGAGATGGAGAGTTCAACTCTCTCTTGATGTTGGAGTGGATTGTGCCTTCCTCTGGAGTTTTATCCCTCCCTTTACACATTTTTCCAGATGAAGCTACCTTTGAAGTCATTACTTCCTCAACAATAACTATTTATTATTTCTCATATTGTGCATGGTGTATTGGTGGTATTTGGTAACTCTATAATTATTGTTCATTTCTCATTTGATGTAGTTGAATGGTTTAAGTATAAGTTGAAAGGTTTTAAATTATACTTGAAACTAATTCACCCCCTCTCAAGATCGTAATCAAAGACATCTACAAGTTATTTGAAAAAAATTAAACATAAAAATTACCTTCTCTAACAAGATCAAAAACTCTATCTCCATCAATTGACACTATAGTTTCATTTGATTCCATCTCCTCTGAACTTGTGAGTGAAATTTTCTCTTTTATATTAAGTTTGGTATGTCTCCAAGATTTAACATATTCTACATTTTCATTTTCGCAAATATGTATGAATTCTGTGTCCTCTATGCAAATTGAACAAAAACAAGGCTCATTTCTTCTATAAAATGAAAACACATTTCGATAACGTTTTGTTTTAACTGAATGTATTTTTCGTGTCTCATGTATTATACCAACGTCATATGGGATTGATCTATTTACATATTGGATTCCAACATTCCAAAAAAACCTGCACAAGACAATAACTTGTTAACTTGAAATCTCTTAAGAAAATGATTGAAGATTGAATATAAATTTGAACATGTTCAAATAAAAATATCTTGTGTACATGTGTAACATGTATATATAGACACACTTGCACACATCCATTGACATATTATTTTCATGTCTTAACACAATTTTGCACCATTCAACAACTTGATCAGTGGATTCAAATCGATTGGCATGAGGGTTCATCTGATACCTTCGAAGTGCTCATTTTACACATGCCCCTGCACCGTCATACTCTCATTTTCCATGACCAATCTCAAAAAAATTCCAACAATGTGTAATGATTGATTTTTTATGAAGACAACATAACCAATAGAATGATCATGAATATTTGAACTGACCTTCACACCCATATGAACATATCCAATGTTGATCGAATCCGATTTCGCGTTCTTTCAACGAATCATAAAATTTATCAAAACAATGTTGTACATAATGTGTGTCATGTGCTCGATCATCACTTGTATAAAAGTGATATTCTTTAATAACATGTCTATTGTCGTTGGTTCTTTCTATGTTATCAAGACTCCATTGAGCATGTCTATATAGAACGCGGGCAAATATCGTGACTTGATCAGAATGATAATATTCACTCTATATTTCTTTTTGTGCAGGGAATGTGCAATTCTCTACAAAATCAACTACATAAAAAATTGTCCCTAGTGGAAACACTACACGGGATTATTTGAATTGTAGGTCTTGCCATCAAGCTCTATGTGAATGTTTGGTGTATTTATAAATTTCTTCCTCAAACTTTTTCAAAAAATCTATCACACAAATTTGATCTATTCTCAAATCATCTTTTTTGGAAATAACACTTGAAGAATGTGGAGTTGTGTTGTTGATATATTCATATCTCTTCTAATTGACTGCTATATTAGAAAATGATTGATCATTCATATCAATAGGATACTTTGAGTGAAACAAACTTAGATTTCCACAATGATCACATTTCTTTCCACCAACACATTTTTTTTGGTAAAATAATTCATCACCTTCTCTTTCACATAGAATTTTAGATATAAAAGCACAGAATGTGGAAGGAGGAGGAGGTGAACTTGGCCATAATGTTTTACCAAAATCAAGAAAAGTTTCGTAATACAACTCAAATTCCACATGATAACGACAACAACAAGTGTCACGAACAATGATGGGTCTAACAAACCATGGTTGTTGTTGCACAAATGTACTGATGGAAATTTTAACTTCTTTGTGCTCTTCTTTGAACTTATTGAACAATTCTATTTGTGTCATTGACAATATATGTTTTGGACGTTCTTCATATTTTTTTCATGCTATTCTTCATCACAAAACATCCCTTGTATGCGGTGAAACATAAGATTCTTCCAATCAATAATTACAGGCCAATTCTTTAACATTTTCTGCAAGTCTATCTTTGTAGGGCTGTCTAGAAATCACTATCCAACAAGCCAGTTCATCATTTGCAATCAAATTTTTCTATGTTTTTACAATGTTTTTATTGGCGTTCCCATAATTTTTTCCATGTGTCATGTCAAACGATCTTTATATTGCTAGATGAAACAATTGTTGTTTGTATCACTCTACGTGCAACACTGCTATCTTTTTTTTGAGATTTTTCAAAATATTTTAATACACTAGTTATATTGTCAAAGACATTCTGTTTCACCTTTGTATCTTTTGTCGACTTTTGAATACCCAATAATGATGTAGATTCTTTTAACTTTCTTGACTTTATTAGACAGAGTAAAAGTTGAGCTTATACTGTTACCGATTCATCTTTGAAAAACATATTATACATATTCTTAGTTCGATATCTTATATAATGGTTAGCTTCTTTCTTCTCAAATTTGTCAGTATCAACATTTTCTAATATTTCATCATCAATGTTGATAGATTCTCTTGCATATTTCAATTTAAAGTTTATATTAAAAAACAAAACCTGAACATAAATTCACTAAACTATATACAAGTGTTCATCTTGTATTATTTAAATTTATGTACATACCTATAGGTCATTTGTCTTCTGCTTCAATTTTAGTTTCAACATCTTCTGCTTCAATTTTGATTTCAATGTCTTCATCGACATTATGAGACAATTATATTAATGTTTTTTTGAAAAACATCAAATTGTAATTACAATCAATTATAATAAACAATATTTTAAATTTTAATTCTATACTTTTAATATAGATAATATGTGCATGCATACTTGGTTTGACTTCTTCTTGTTGAAAATCTCTATTTACATTATCATTGTTTCTTTCTTCAATATTTTCACGTTCTCATTTATTTCTCCAATAATTCTCTTTCCTTTGATCGTTATGGTGAGTTTCATCTCGAGTGCGATCAAATTTTCTCTTGCGCAAACTTTTGTTTCCCATGATATCTGTAAAAATTATGTTCAACAAATAATTCACCTTGAAAAAATGCTCAACATTTATCTTTCAACATATAAATTGTTATTCCAATAAAAAATTGAACAAACATCAATTACCTTGTTCAAAAAAAATGAAAAAGATGATTTGAAACTTTGTTTAGGTGCTCTAGAAAACCATCAAACAAGCGATGAATTGTGTTAAATGTATTCGAACGAAAGCGTATTTATATGATTTTGCGTGAAATGAAACGATACGATGTGTCTTTTCATTTTTTCCGGTCGACATAATTCATTGAACCATATTTCAGCCTAAAACCATGGAAACCGTTTAATTTTTTCGGATTCCATTAGAATTTAGTTTTTCGGCCGAAAGAATATTGTTTCAGTCGAAATATTATTTCGGCTGAAAACTAGAAATTGTGACTATATCCAGAAAGTAGAGAATTACCCCAAGCTTACCTGAACTTTGGAGGTTGCGGACTCCTGCAAATACTCAGAATTTGGTTTTAAAAATGACACCAACATTTGCAAAATTGAATCTACTTTCAATTCCTATAATTTGTTTTCATTTTCATTACTTTTATCTATTTTTTTTTTTTTTAAATCACTGCATAATATTTTTAGTAGACATTATGATTCAGTGAAATGAAATATCCGTATCTCTAAAAATACACAGTGAAAATTTTAGAAAAACTTATATTCATAATTCTTAAACTGTTCTTTTCAAAAGAGTATTTTTAGATTTTACTTTTAAGTAAAAATTAAGATAGATACAAGGTGGGGGAAAACATGTTTTTAAAATCTGCAACGTTTTCATCTTGGTCAACTTCAAAACATTCTAGAAATCACAATATTCATTTGTTAGATTCAAAATTATAGTTATAATAAAATAGAGTCTCTGTAGATTGTTGCAGTATATTTCGTTTGTTAAAAAAAAGTTTAATAATAGATACATTGTTGGGGGAAAAAAAACTCATTATCATTCCTTTCATGTTTAAGGAACATAATGTTAAACAATTGTAAAATTGACATATCAAATCTTAATAAAAAAAAATTGAAAAATAGTCATTGGAAAGCTAACAAAATTCTTTACAAGTTTTGTTTTTACTGTAAAGTGAAATTCTATATATAAAAAATACTTTTGTATGTCGGAAGTTGAAGAACTTGTGAAAATATAGTTTTTTTTCTCATAAAACA